>CAUYRT010082362.1:0-41637 GCA_963574885.1 Lepilemur ruficaudatus | reverse complement strand
TGGTATCTCATTGTGGTTTTGATTTGCATTTCTCTAATGATTAGAGATGATGAACATTTTTTTATATGTTTTTTGGCCATTATTCTGTCTTCTTTGGAAAAGTTTCTGTTCATCTCCTTTGCCCATTTATAAATGGGTTTTTTTTAAATTTTTTCTTGTTAATTCTTTTGAGTTCTAGGTAGATTCTTGTTATCAGACCTTTGTCAGAGGTGTAAAGAGCAAATATTGATATGATATCTAGAAAAGCCCATGGATTCTTCCAAGAGACTTCTTGATTTGATAAATGAATTTGGTAAAGTCTCAGGTTATAAAATCAATATACACAAATCAGAGGCATTCATATACGCCAAAAATAGTCAAGCCGAAACTCAAATCAAAAAGGCCATACCTTTCACTATAGCCTCCCAAAAAATTAAATATCTAGGAGTAAATTTAACAAAAGATATGAAAGACTTATACAAGGAGAATTACAAAACACTAAAAAAAGAAATTGTAGAAGATGGAAAAAGATGGAAAAATCTGCCTTGCTCATGGATTGGTAGAATCAATATTGTTAAAATGTCTATATTACCTAGGAATAAATTTAACCAAAGAGGCGAAAGATTTCTACAAGGAAAACTACAAAACATTGATGAAAGAAATTTAAAAGGACACAAAGAGATGGAAAGACATCCCATGTTCATTGACTGGAAGAATCAATATTATTAAAATAACCAATCACCCAAAGTTATGTTCAGATTCAAAATAACAGTGATATTCTTCACAGAAATAGAAAAAAAATTCTAAAATTTTTATGGCTCCACAAAAGCCCAAGTAGCCAAAGCAATACTGGGCAAAAAGAACAAAACTGGAGGTATCACACTACTTGACTTCAAAATATATTACAAATCTACAGTAACCAAACAGCTTTGTATTCACATAAGGAAATTAGTCTATCAAAGAGATAATCTGCATTCCCATGTTTATTGCAGTGCTATGTATAATGGTCAAGATATGGAGTCAACCTAATTCCCCATCTAAAAATAAATGGATAAGAAAAAAATGTGGTATATATATACAATGGAATACTCTTCATCCACAAAACAGAATAAAATCCTGTCATTTGTGGCAACATGGATCGATCTAGAAGATATATGTTAAGTGAGTTAATACTGCATGATCTCACTCATGTGGAATCTACCCAAGTTGATTTCATAGAAACAGACAATAAGATAGTGGTTACCACAGTCTGGGCAGGGGGTGGGGGGGCGGATAAGGGGTAGGTGGGTATGGGAGAGGTTGGTAAAATATTTCAAAGCTACAAATAGACAAGAAACGTAAGTTTTGGTTTTCTATACACAGTAGGGTGACTGTAACACATAGTGATGTAATGTATATTTCAGGATAGCTAGAAGAGAAGATTTCGAATGCTATCACTACAAAGAAATGATAAATGTTTAAAGTGACGGATGTGAAATTACCCTGATTTGATCATTATACAATGTATACATGCATTGAATTATCACACTTTGCCTCATAAGTATATACAATTATTATGCATCAACTATAAATAAAAATTAACTTAAAAAATATAGAGTAGAATTGTGATTATTAGAGGCTCAGATATGTAGGGGGAGGGAAGGATAAGAAGGATAGGGAGTCACTGCTAAACAGATACAAAATTGCAGCTATATAGAAGGAATAAGTTCTATTGTCCTATGAACTGTAGGGGAGTGTAGTTAACAATAATTTATCATACATTTTGAAAAAGCTAGATGGGAGGATTTGAATGTTCCCAATACAAAGAAATGATGAATGTTTGAGGGGATATGCTAATTACCCTGATTTGATCATTATACATTGCATACATGTATCAAAATATCACTTTGTATCCCATAAATATCTACAATTATTACATGTATACTAAAATAAATGAAAAATCTGAAAATTATAGGTTGCCTTTTTCAAAAATATGAAAGTAGTCAATATTCAACTAATAGCTATTGGTAATTGAGATGTATAAATTGTGCTGAACACCATGAGCGGTGTTAATAGTGGTGTAGTCTTTCTTTTCTAAGAGCCTTTCAAAGGAAATCATAGGTGTTAGAAATGGAAGGAATTTTTTGAGGTTGTTAGTACAGTCCCCAAACTTTATGGGTAAGAAATCTAATGTCCTAAAAGGTTAAGTGACCTTGGGAAATGCACTTAACCTTTTTGAGCTTCACTTTCCTCATTTAAAAAAGAAATCATAATATCTAACTTGTAGGGTTGTCATAAGAATTAGACATAATAATGTATGTAGAGTACTAGTCAACTGCTATCCTTAAAAAACTATCAATAAATGGTACCTTCTTTTGGTGTTATTACGGTTATGATTATAAAAATAAGAAGTAACAAAGCAAGGACACAAAACCATTTCTTTCAAGCCCATTGTTTTATGTAGTTGTCCATGCTATAAATGTTTTATTTTCCAATCTAGGCAAAATTTCTCTTTCATTAAAGCCATATTCAGAAATTGATAGGTGTTAACTGTTAGACTGCCATTTGTTTTCACTAAATCATACCATAAACAAAATAATGTTTCAAATAAAAATAACAGCAACAAAAACCCCGACTCTTTTTGTGTGTGCATTGCTGTAATGCAGCATTAAGTTAAAACTTAAATATATATATATTTTTTTAAGTTAACACTTTCTAATATAGACACATTAAATGTCATCCATTTGTTCTGCTAAGCATCCCAAATGCTACAGGATATGCTCCAGATTGTAATTTCTATTGGATCTTTTACACTTTCATTGCTTATCAGTTAGTCAGACTGACCACTACTAGACAAGCAGAAGACAATCTCTTCTGAGGGGCAGGGCTAAATCCTGCTGTCCCTCCTCATTTGCATCTTTCCTCCCAGAACTGGACGGCAGCCAGAGCGACTGGAGGCTGGTGAATTGGATGTTCACCAACCCTCTGTTCTTGGAAAGCCTATATTCTTATCACTTTATGTTCAATATGGATGGGAAAGTCTCATCTGATCTAACCTGCTAAGTTTATCCAGCTCTGAAATGCGAGTGTTCCTTTCTTATGGAGGCCTGGGTGGAACAATGTTTAATAGACTTCTACAGAACTGAAACGTGCTGCTATGTCTCTGACATGCATCTTCATGTCCTCTATAATATTATTTTAAAGCAATATTTTCCATCAATTTAGTGACATTAGGTAGCTTCACCACTTTGTGGGAAGTTATTCTTTGAATATAAGCTTTATTCTTATGTCAAATTATGTTGAATTATTATTATACCTGCTTCTTTGTCTTCAACTCTTCTTTGTTGATTTCAGACATCTTAGCTGTATTCACTCATCAACTTTGATCCTAAAAGTAGCAGTGCTTGTATTAGGGTTTTCCAGAGAAACAGAATCAACAGGGTGCTTATGTATATGTGTGTGTGTGTGTGTGTGTGTATACATACATATACATTTTTATATATATGTGAATTTATATATATAAATATGTATATATGTGTATCTCTATACATAGATATATATTAAAAAGGAGATTTTTTTATGAGGAATTGGCTCATTTATTTATAATTATGGAGACTGACAAGTCCCAAGATTTGCAGTCAGCCAGTTGGGGACTCAGGAGCATCCGTGGCATAATTCCAGTCTTAGTCTGAAGACCTGAGAACCAGGAGAGCTGATGGTCTAGTTCCAGTCTGGATGCTGTCAGGCCTGAGAACCAGGGAGAGCTGATATTTCAGTTCAGGTCCACAGGCAGGAAAAAACTAATGTTTCAACTCAAGGCAGTCAGGCAGAAGGAAGTCTCCCCACCTCTTGACCCACTTGTGAACCTGTCAGCATTTTTGTTCTATTCAGGCCTTAAACTGATTGCATAGGGCACACCCACATTAGTCAGGGCAATCTGCTTCACCCAGTCTATCGATTCAAGTGTTCCTGTCATCCAGATACACATTCACAGACAAACCCAGAATGTTTGACCAAATGTTTGGGCACCCTGTGACCAGTCAAGTTGACACATAAAATTAATCATTGCAGTACTAAGTGGTTAGCACTTGTCTTTAATTTCCACTATACAGCAGAAAACCCAGGAATATACTTTCGTTATTCATAAGCATATATGACTATTTATGAAACTAGCCATGATTGAACTTTTACTTCCATAGAAATTTTATGTTGCTAATGTAATCCTAAAAGGAAGCATTTGTGGGATTAATTTGCTAATCTGCATAGAGTGAGTCATTCAGATAGAGCGATTCAACTGGGTTTCCCAAAATTGAATGATTTTTGGTAGGGAGAATAATGTGGCTTTCTGTTAAAAAAGAAAAAATTTGAAGTTGGCTAGATTTTAATATGAATCCAGGCTTTGCTATGAAGCATCTGTGTAAATTAGAGATATTATTCAACTTTTCTGGGTCCCTGTTGTCCCTCTTTGCACAAATTGGGAAAATAATACCTATTTCATCGTGTTATGTTAATTAATGGCATAATGTATACAAAACAGAAAGCTTTTTAGTCATTAAATATGAAATGTCCCATTTCAAATCAAAAGTTGAGGCTATTATATCTCAAACAAGAAATAGTAAAATTAATCAAAGAATGTGCCTAAACTATCGACATACTTTACCATCTTAACAGTAGCTTGTTTATGCCAGCAGTGAAGAAACCTGGAGAGCGACTGGTGATGAAATCATGAAAGGTGTTTCCCACAGCTTGTTGAGAATTGCATATTTTTCCTTGCAAGAGGTGATCCAAAGCCTGGAAGAAGTGGTGGTCAGTTGGTGCAAGGTCTGGTGAATACAGTGGATGACAGAGAGTTTCCAAGGCCAGCCTCTGTAGTTCGAGCCAGCATCGTTTGTGTGACATGTGGTTGAGCATTGTCTTGCAAGAGGATTGGCCTGTCTCTATTGACCAATCTTAGCTGCTTAATTACAAGCATCCTCATCATTTCATCCAATCGGTTGCAGTAGACATCTGCCAAAATGGATTGACCAGGTTTCATAAGCTGTAGTGGACCACCAAACAGACACCATTATCTTTTTTTGATGAATATTCCCTTTTGGACTGTGTTTTGACACTTCATCTTTATCCATCCATTGTGCTGAATGCTTGCAATTGTCAGAAACAGTCTATTTTTCAACACATGTAACAATGGGGTGTTTGCTTTTATGTTGTGACAGCAAAGAAAGGCAAGCTTTGAGATGATTACTCTTTTGACGCTCATTCAATTCATGCAGAACTCATCTATCCAGCTTCTTTACCCTGCTGATTTGTTTCAAATGGTCTAATATTGTTGGAATAGTAACATCAAACCTTGCTGTTGATTCATGCTTAGGTTGAGACGGATTTGCTTCCACTATAGCTTTCAGCTCATCATTATCCACGTTGGTCTCAGGTCGCCCTCATGGATCATTTTCAAGATTAAAATCACCAGAATGGAACTTTTCAAACCATTGATGTACTGTGTGTTCATTACCCACATCCTTCCCAAACACTTCTTTGATTACTTTGAGCTATCTGGACAGCATTGGTTCCATGATGGAAATCATATTTGAAAATAACTCAAATTTTTGACTTATCCATGGTTTCAAAAAATTGCTCTAAAGAATTTTTGAAAGATAGTCACAAGCCATACTATCTGTTTGAAAGAATGAGGATGTACCTGCACAATTAAAAAAAACAAACAAGAAGTGTCAAAGTGAAATGTCAGAGATATCAACTGTCGAACTTAGTACTTAAGGAAATTGGACATTTCATACTTAATAAACTCTTTGTTAGATGTTGCCATTCTATTTTCCTTGTCTCTTAACCTTTCTTTCCAGTTTTTTAATGTCTTTGTTGAACCATTAATTTTTTCCAATGTTTCCTCTAGAAACTCTAGAGATCACTAATTCTCTGTTTAATGTGTCTAAATTGCTGTTTCATGTTTTAATTACAGGAAAATATTTTTATATGGAGAATCTTTATTCAGTTCCTTTTCAACTTGCCTTTATTCATGATACTTTGTTTTCTTGTGATGTTTAATTTATTTCTTCTTTTATGTCTTTAGTAATATTTAAAATTCTTATTTAATAGAGTTAATCAGACAATTCTATTAGTAAATGTTATGAAGCTTTAATTCTACCATCTATATTATCTATGGACTATTGTCTAAAGATAATTTTTATCTTTTTTAAAAACATTTGAATTGGTATTTCATCTCATAATTAAGTGCTGCTTAATATGTGAGACTCATGTGTCGACTGGGTTGATGATATCATTCTGCTGTTTTATGTTTGTTTCATTTAGCTATCCTAGGGGTATAACCGGCTCAAAGTGTCCTTTAAATGAAGTATCATTTGCATGACATGAAATGTACATATTTTGATTGTGCTATTTGATGACTTTTGACAAATGTAATACATTCATAAAACTCACACTCTGGTCAAATTATAAATATCTCTAGTACCCCAGAAAGTTCCTTTGTGCCTCTATTAAATAAATCCTTTCATCAGCATTCTGCTTGCTATCATGTATACTAATTTTTCCTGCTCTAGAATATCCTCAGTAGAATCATACAGTATGTACTATTTAATGTCTTGCTTCTTTCACTCAGCATGTTTTTCAAATTCACCCATGTTGATAGGTATGTTAATGGTAGGAATTTTTTTTTTATTGCTGAATAGTATTTCTTTGTATGGATATGCCACAATTTTTTATCCATTCACCTGTTCATGGACATTGGGATTGTTACCAGTTTTTGGCTATTATGAATAAAGCATGTAAGAACATTTGTGTACAAGGTTTTGCGTAGATATGTTTTTATTTCTTTTGGAGATAATACATAAAAGTAGAATTGCTGGGACATATAAAAGTTTGTTTAACTTAAAATAAACGTTCAGTTTTCTACAATGGTTGTACCATTTTAAATGCTCACCACCAAAGTATGAGCATTCCTATTGTTCTATATAGAGGTTGTAGTAATTTATAGTCCCACCAACAGTGTATAAGTGTTCCCCATTCACTGTATACTGCCAACATCTATTGTTTTTGAATTTTTAATAAGGGCCATTCTAATTGAAAAGCATCTCAATGTGGTTTAAATTTGCATTTCTCTAATGATTAATGATATAGAGCATTTTTTTGTATCTTTATTGGCTATTTGCATATCTTATCTAACACATTAACTGCCATTGTGTTTAACTGACTCTAGTTTTGACCCTGGGGCCACGTGAAGCATATATAAAATCTTATTTGTTGATGCTCTTATTATTACAATTAATATTGACAATTTAATTCTAAAAATGTAGATTAAATGAACAGAAGTCAATAAATTTCACTTTTCTATATATGTTTATCTTTAAATTATACTCAAAGTTTTTATTCTATTTTTGTAATAAAACACTGTGGCCCCCAAGGAAAAGTTTCTAATTTATTTTATGGCAGTCAATGTGTTAAAAAATCCTGTTCACATAATTTTCCCACTTTTTAGTGGGGTTGTTTGTTTTTTTCTGGATGAGTTGTTTGAGTTCTTCATAAATTCTGGATATTAGTCCTTTGTTGGATGTATAGTTTGCAAATATTGTCTCTGATTCTGTAGCTTGTCTATTCACTCTATTTATTATTTCTTTTGCTGTACAGAAGTTTTTAATTTAATTAAGTTCCATTTCTGTATTTTTCTATTGTTACATTTGCTTTTGAGATCTTAGTCATAAATTATTTGCCTAGGCCAATATCCAGAAGAGTTTTTCTAGGTCTTCATCTGGGATTTTTATGGTTGCAGGTCTTACATTTAAGTCTTTAATTCATCTTGAGTTAATTTTTGTATATGCTAAGAGATAGGGATCCAGTTTAATTCTTTTGCATATGGCTATCCAATTTTCCCAGAATTATTTATTGAACTAGGGTGTCCCTTCCCCAGTGTATGTTCATGTCTGCTTTGTTGAAGATCAATTCTTTCTAATAATATGGTTTTATTTCTGGGTTCTCTATTCTGTTCCATTGATCTATGTGTCTACTTTTATGCCAATATCATGCTGTTTTGTTCCTGTAGTCTTGCAGTATAATTTGAAGTCAGGTTATGTGATGCCTCCAGATTTTTTCTTTTTGCTTAGGATTGCTTTGGCTATTTTGGCTCCTTTTTGGTTCCATGTGAATTTTAGAATTGTTTTTTATAATTGTGTGAAAAATGACATTAATATTTTGATAGAAATTGCATTGAATATGTACATTGCTTTGGTCAGTATGGACATTTTAAGAATGTTGATTCTTCTAATAGATGAGCATGGAATGTCTTTCCACTCATTTGTGTCATCTACAATTTCTTTTATCAGTGAATTAAAGTTCTTGTTTAGACATCTCATCGCCTTGGTTAAATATATTCCTAGATGTTTTATTTTCATCTACTGTAAATGGGATTGAGTTCTTGATTTGGTTCTCAGCTTACTCATTACTGGCATATAGAAATGCTATTGATTTTTGATCAATAGCATCAATTTTATAACATGAGAGTTTGTTGAATTTATTTATCAAATCTAGGTGTCTTGTAAAGGAGTTGCTAGGGTTTTCTAGATATAAGATCACATTATCAGCAAACATAGATAATTTGATCCCCTCTTTTCCAATTTGGATCATTTATTTCTTTCTCTTTCCTGCTTGCTCTGGCTAGAACTTCCAGTACTATGTTGAATAGAAGTGGTGAAAGTGGGCATCCTTGTTTTATTCCAGATCTTAGAGGGAATGCTTTCAACATTTCCCCATTCCATATGATATTGACTGTGGGTTTGTAATATATAGCTTTTATTATTTTGAGGTATGTTCCTTCAATGATGAGCTTTCAGGCTTTTTATCATGAAGGAATGCTGAATTTTGTTGAAAGCTTTTTCTGCATCTATTGACATCATATATTTGTTTGTTTTCAATTCTGTTTATGTGGTGAATCACATATTTTGACTGGCATATGTTGATCCCTTTCATCCCTAGGATGAATCCCACTTGATTGTGGTGAATTATCTTATTGATGTGCTGTTAGATTCAGTTTGCTAGTATTTTGTTGAGGATTTCTGCATCTATGTTCATCAGAGATATTGGTCTGTAGTGTTTTTTTTCTTGCATCCTTTCCTGGCTTTGGTATCATGGTGATGGTGTATTCATAGAATAAGGGAGGATTACCTCCTTCTTGATCTTTTGGAACACTTTTAGCAGGATTTGTACCAGTTCTTTGAATATCTGGTAGAATTTGGATGCATATCCATCTAGTCCTTGGCTTTTTTTTCTTGGGAGATTTTTTTGTTCCTGATTCAATCTGGCTACTTGCTATTTGTATTTTCAGGAGTTTCATTTCTTCCTAGTTCAAGAAGGTTGTAGATTTTCAGGAATTCATCATGTCCTCTAGGTTTTCTAATTTGTGAGTGAATAGATGTTTATAATAATCTCCGGTGATCTTTTGTATTTCTGTGATATCAGTGGTGATGTCTCCTTTTTCATTTCTGATTGTCTTTATTTTCATCTTCTTTTTTTCTCGGCAGTCAAGCTAACGGTTTACCAATTTTGTTTATCTTGTTGAAGAAGCAACTTTTCATTTCATTGATACTTTGAAAAATTTTTGGTCTCTATTTCTTTTTATTCTACTCTAATCTGTGTTACTTCTTTTTGTTCACTAATTTTGGGTTTGGTTTATTCTTGTTTTTCTAGTTCCATGAGGTATAATGTTAGGTTGTTAATTTGTGATCTTTTCATGTTTTGGTGTGGGCATTTAATACTATAAAATTCCTTCTTAGAACTGCTTTTACTGTATCCCACAGGTTTTGGTATGTTGTGTTTTAATTTTCCTTCATTGCAAAAAATTTTTAATTTTCATCCTTATTTCTTCTTTGACAAAATGATGGTTCAGGAGCGTGCTGATTAATTTCCATGTGTTTGCATAGTTTCTGAAGTTCCTTTTATATTCATTTCTAGCTTTATTCCACTGTAGTCTGAGAAGGTACTTGATATGATCTAGATTTTTAAAAATTTATTGAGAGTTTTTATGTGACCTAACATGCAGTCTATCTTGGAGAATGTTTCATGTACTGATGAAAAGAATGTGTATTCTGTAGTTGTTGGGTAGACTGTTATATAAATGTCTGTTAAATCCATTTGGTCTAATGTCCATTTTAAGTCCAATGGTTCTTTGTGGATGTTGTCTCAATGATCTGTCTAGTGTTGTGAGTGGGGTGTTGAAGTCCCCCGCTATTATTGTGTTGCTGTATATCTGTTTCTTTAGGTCTAGTAACATTTTTTTTTTTTGTGAATTTGGGTGCTCTGATGTTGGATGCACATATATTTAGAATTTTTACATCCTTTCACTGGATTGATCTCTTTATCATTATATAACAACCTTCTTTGTCTTTTTTAAACTGTTTTTGATTGAACATCTGTTTATCTAACTATTGCTACTGCTCACGTTTGGTTTCTGTATGTGTGGAATATCTTCTCCCACCCCTTTTCTTTCAGTCTATGTGTATTTATGGGTAATGTGAGTTTCTCATATGCAGCATATAGTTAGATCATGTTTTTTACACATTTTGCCAATCTATATCTTTCAAGTGGTACATTTGATCTACATTCAAGGTTAGTATTGAAAGTGAAGATTTGTTCCTGTCATATTGTTAATTGTTTTTTGGTTGTTTTATAAATTCTTTGTTTCTTTCTTTTTCTCTGTTTGTCTTTGTGGTTTGCTTAACTTCTGTTGTGTTACCATTTAATTCCTTTCAATTCTTCTTTTATTAATATATGTTTTTTTATTAGACCTTTGAGTTGTGTATTTTCATGCCTTTTAGTGTTGGTGAATATTGACTTTTCTTTTCCATGTTTAACACTCCTTCAAGCATTTCCTGTAGGGCCAGTCCAGTGGTGATGAATTCTTTCAGCATTTGCTTGTCTGGAAAAAATTTTATTTCTCCTTCATTTATGAAGCTTATTCTAGCAGGATACAAAATTTTTCACTCATAGTTTTTTCCTTTCAGCACTTAGAAAATGCCATCCCATTCTCTTCTGGCCTGTAAAATTTCGATGGGAAGTCTGCTGATAGTTTGATGAGGTTTCCTCTATAGATGATTAGATGGTTTCTCTAGCTAATTTTAAAATTCTTTTTTTTTCCCCTCTTTGACTTTAGTCATTCTGATTATAATATGCCATGGTGAAGTTTTTCTTCCAATGTATCTGGAAGAAATACATTGTGCCTTCTGTATCTGAATGTCTCTCTTGCTAGTGCTGGGAAGTTCATCAATTATTTCCTTAAATAGGTTTTCTAAATTTTTTTTAAACCTCTCTTCCCCCTGAAGAATACCAATAATTTGTAAGTTTGGTCACTTTTTGTAGTCCCAGACATCTGGAAGACTTTGCTTATTCTTTTTTATTCTCTTTTCCTTATTTTTGTCTGATTGTATTATTTCACATCTGAGATCCTTTCTTCTGCTTGGTCTAGTCAATTATTGAAGTTTTTGAAAGTTTTTTGTATTTCTTTTAATGAATTTTTTAGCTCCTGAATTTCTGTTTTTTTTTTTTTTAGACATCTTTCTCCTTGGTACATTTCTCATTCATGTCTTGAATTGATTTTCTGATTTCTTTATACTCATTTTCAGATTCCTATGGCATTTCATTGAGCTTCTTTAGAATCGATATATGGCATTCTTTATTTGGCATTATGAGGAATTGTTTTTGATTTGGATCCATTGCTGGACAATTATTGTGGTCCTCTTTTTGGTGTGGTATTTCCTTGCTTTTTCATGTTTCCCATGTCCTTCTGTTGCTACCTGCGCATCTCCAGTAGCAGTTGTTTGTTCCAATTTTTTGAAATTCCCTTCAAAGGGAAAAATTTTTTCCTGATGATATATAGATATATGTGTTGTTGGTTGCGTAGGACACTTTAACTTTTTTGTGTGTGTGTGTGCTTGTGGTGTTTTGATCTTTTTCTGGTTTAGCAATGCACAGAGTCAGTGGTTTCTGTGATTTTTACTGGTGGCTTAGGGTACAGATCTTAGTTGAGGTTGTCATGAAATTTTGCTAGGAGCTTGAATGCCAGCTGATCCAGTCTTCAGGCCCCAGTAGTGGCAGCAGTGGGCTGTGTGCTTGATTTTACACCCCCAAGCAGCCTATACTGGCACTGGTGTTAGTGTGTCCTAGAGGGCCAGTTTTTTGGCCTTAAGGTGGTTTGCTGAGAAACTAGCAGTTAGAACAGAAGGCTAGGCATGTGGAAAGGCTCGCAGGCCCCTGAGTAGCTGGTGTGATCTGACAGGTGGCAGTAGCTGTGTTGGAGCCACCTTCTGGAACCTATATGGGAAGTCTGCTGGTAGTTTGATGGGATTTCCTTTATAGATGATTAGATGGTTTCTCTAGCTAATTTTAAAATTCTTTTTTCTTTTTCCCTCTTTGACTTTAGTCATTCTGATTATAATATGCCTTGGTGAAGTTTTTCTTCCAAATACATTGGAAGAAAATACATATGGACTGTGTTGGTAACACTGATAGCTACAGTGAATTGGGCAGGTTAGTTCCCAGCTCCACAGCTGACTATATTACAGAGCAGTGGGTATTGTCCTAAATTTGCTTAGGAGAGCTTGGTCTGCCCTGTCCCTTTCTAGCTGGGTGGTGGCTATCACTAAATCACCTTGAATTTGGCCTGAGGGCAAACCACAGCCCAGCATTAAACTCTTAAAATGGCTCTGCCTGTGGGCTTCCAATCAAAGAGCTCTTTCAGGCGAGCAGTATGGGCAAGAAACTGTTGACTTATGCTTTCTGCTTATGTCTCAGTCTCTCAGCTGCCAGCAGCAAGAGAGTGGTTATTGCCTTAAGTGTATATAGGAGAGTTTGGGCTGTCCCCTGTTGCTTGTCAGCTGGGCAGGGCTTCAGCTGTATCAGTCCAGAGTTAGCCTGGTGGGGGGTGCAGCCCAGGTTTAAATTCCCAAAATAGTACCTTGAGCCTGTGACCAGAGATGATAGGGCCTTTTTTCAGGCAGGCTGCATTGGCAAGAAACTGTGGGGAGTGTAGTTTGCTTGAGACCCAGTATCATAGTAGCCCATTGAAGGGTCGTGGGTATTGTCCTATATATGTGTTGGAAAGCCTGTTTTCCCTGGCCCTTCCCAGCTAGCTGGGGGCTGCATCCATGCCAGCCTTAATTTGGCTGGAGGGAAGGGTTCAACCCAATGTTGAAATCTCAAAATGGATCATTGGGCCTGATATCAGAGAGGCTGGCAAGAAACTGTGGAAAAGACTGTCCACTCATGCCTCAGTCTCAGCAGCAGCCTTTCAGCATAGTGGGGACCTTCCTAGGGGTGTGTGGGAACACCTGGACATCTCTATCCTTCCCCAGAGCTGTACAGTGGCTGCAGACATACCTGTAGTTCCCTCATATCTAAACTATCAGAATGGCGCTGAGCCTAAGGTGCTGTAGGCTCCGATGTCTGTGGGATTCCTATGATTCCCTTTCTGGGGCAACATTTCTGTGCAATCGCCAGGCATCTTTCTATGTTAGGCCTAAGACCTGCCTGGGTCAGGGGGTTCTCTTGTAGCCAAGATTATAAAAGCACATCTCAGAGGCTGGAACCTTATGGGCTTCTGTCTTACTGTTTCCATGCATCTAGGAGCTTCTCCCAACTCTCACCCAGTCCCCAGTCCGGAAAATTGCCCTGAACTCTCTAATTACTCACTTTTGTTTCTTCTTGTCACTTCCCTAGTGAATCCTGATGTTCTCTCCTAGACAATCTGTTCAAAATGTGAGAATACGCTTACTATTATAGTTCCTCTCTGTGGAGGAGGCACATACTACCTGTGTCTAGTTGGTCATCTTGATCTAACTGTGTCAGTCCATTTCTAATAGTGTTTTGATGAACAGATATGTTAATTTTGATGAAGTTCAGTATATTATTTCTTTTCTTTTAGAATTTTATTTTTGTGTCCTAAAAAATATTTCTTTTCCTTTAGGTTAAAAGAAATTCTCCTTTATTTCTTCCAAAATGTTTATATTTTTTGGTTTTATGTTTAGCCATGTGAGCCCACTCAAATTTATTTTTGTGTTTAGTGTGAGATAAGGGATAAAGTTTATTATTATTATTTTTCTAACTATACATATATATTACATCATTTTTGTTGTAATGATGCACATTTTGTCATTAAATTGTTTTGGTGCTTGTGTCAAAAATCAATTAATCATTTAAGTGTGAGTCTGCTTTCAGATTCTATATACTGTTACATTGATTAATAGAATAATTATATATCAGTGGTTATTTCTTGCTACTTTTTATCCAGTCTGATTTTTTTACCTTAATTTTATAGTGTTTATACTATTTTTAAAATGTAATTGTTAATATGGTCATGTTTAAGTATACTGTCTTGCTATTTGTTTTCTCTCATCTGTGTTTGTTTTTCTTTCATATTTTCTTTTTGAAGTATTAATAGTTAAATATTATCTAGTATTCCATTTTATCTCTATTTTCATTAAGATTGGTTTAAAAAATGCCCTGATAGCAGCTCTAGAGTTTACAATATACAACTTTAACCTATTACAGTCTATTATGAATTAATAATATACCATTTTATGTATACTATAAAAACCATGTAACAATTTTATTCTTCTTGCCTTCTCTAGTACTTTATGCTATTGTTGATATATATTTTTATACATTTTTACAAGCCCTACAGTACATAATTTTGACTTTTGCTTTAAAGATCATTTATAAAAATTAAGAAAAGAGACCAGATTTTCCTTTATATTTATAGATATATTTGCTATTTATAGCATTTTTAATTTCCTTTTACAGATCCAAATTTCCATCTGGTATAGTTTTTCTTCAACCTGTAAAATTTTTTTTGGCATTTCTTCTAGTGCAGGTCTGCTGGCAACAAATGCTCTTACTATTTGCTTATCTGAAATTATCTTTAATTCAATTTCTGTTTTCAAAGAGTATTTTTGTAGGAGATATTTAATATTTAGATTTTAAAATAGATTGTCCCACTTGTTTTCTCAATTGCATTTCTTCTGATGTGCAGTCAGCTGTCTTTTTTACAATTGTTCCCCTGTATATAAGATCTCTTTTTATTTCCAGATGTTTCTAACAATTTATCTCTATTATTGTTTTCCTATAGTTTGACTAGGCTATGCTTCAGTGGTTTGGTTTTATCTAGCATATATTTACTCTGCTTAAGATTAATTTAGCTTCTTGGATCTGTAGGTTGGTGATTTTCATCAACTTTTGAAAAATTTCACCATTATTTCTTCAAAAAATGTTTTTGTTCTATTCTTTTTCTCCAGAGCACCAAGCAAATGCGTAGCAGAACCCTTGATATTATCCCAAGGTTCACTGATGCTCTGTTCATTTGGTCATTTCTTTCTCTCTATGATTAAATTTAAATAATTTATAATATCTGCCTACAAATACACTAACCACTTTTTCTACAGTCTTCTATCTGCCGTTAGATTAAGACCATTAAAATAAATATTACATTGAAATTTTTATTTTATTTTGTTTTAATCAGATATTGTGTTCTCTAGTTCTAGAGTTCCTTTTGGTTACTATTGAGAGTTTTGATTTTTTTTAAAAAAAACACATAACTTTACCCATATTATAATTTTTTCCTGTAAACTCTTTAACATATTTATAATAGTTATTTTAAAGACCTTGACTTAAAACTTCAAAAATGAAGTCTTCTGTGGGTTTGCTTCTGTTGACTATGTGTATTTAAATTTTTAAAAAATTACAGATAACATTTTCTTGATTCTTGATTCTTTATAAATTTCCTAATTTTGGATTATATTCTAAACTTTGTATGTAGCATAACAATGCATAAGGATGTTTGATTTTTTTGGTTATTTTTGTTTATTTTCCAGAGAATGCAAGTTTGTTATTCTAACTTGAGGTTAGAATGAAGGCTGATCTTACGGAGCCCCCCTAGATTTGAGTTTTACTATGGCTAGTCAGCAGTTTTGAGTATACTGAGTTTGCCTACCATTAGCCCAACACCCATTCTTGACCCTTTTTTGATCTTGTAAATATTTGCTTCAAAAGAGTTCAGCTGAAGTCTCAGATAGTTTTATTTTAACCTTGGATTAAACTCTAGCAGTGCTCTGGAATGCAAGCCCTGTGGAATGAGCGGGTCTCCGAAATATCTCTTAGATTTTCAGCCCCTCTTCCACTGCTACTTTCTCAGCAAAATGTAAGATGGAGTATGAACGATGTGTATGGATAAATGATCAGGCTTTGTGATTTGCATTTGGGCCTCTTCTAGATTGCAATCCATCCATCCAGCTCACACTGTCATCTAAAGCTCTGCTCATTTTTCTTCAATCCTGCAAAAACTCTCCTTATTTGACAGGTACATACCTGTCAGATATGTAGATACAGGTACATACCTTCATCTAATTTTATCTAGATATCTCTATCTTTCCTCCCCAGTTACAGAAGTTGCCACAGCTTTCTCCTATCCTACGAAGAGCTCATTTATCTTTTGAATTTAGTTCATAAAGGCTTATTTGTATTTACTTTTTTTATTGTTCCTATAGAAAATTGTTTTTATTTTTCTGGGTTTGCTTTGGAATCCTAAATCTTAATTGGACTTAAGACAACTTTGAATATATATATTCAAAGAAGTATAAATTCACAGGGAGTGCAAATTTATAACTAAGAATCATATAAATGATTATGAATTCTCAGAGGAGACTAAATTTTTCCACTTAAAGCTTAGTTTGAGACAGATTTTATTGTCATGTCTTTGGGTTTGTTTATAGATTTAGATTCCTGTGAGTCCTGAGCATCTGCCTTTAGGTAGAATTTTTCACCACAACCACCTAATTGTGGTGACCCAAGATGTTTTTTTAATTTGTATAAATTTAAGGGGTACAAGTGTAGCTTTGTTATAAGGATATAGTTGTGTAGGAGTGAAGTCTGGGCTTCGCGTGTAACCATCACCCTAATAATGTACATTTTACCCATTAATAATTTCTCATTTCTCATCCTCCTCCCCACTTCCCACCCTTCTGAGTCTCCAATGACTATTATTCCACATTCAATGATCATGTGAACACATTATTTGCTGCCCTCTTATCAGTGAGAACATGTGGTATTTGACTTTCATTTCTCAGTTGTTTCATTTAAGACAATAGCCTCCAGTTCCATGTATGTTGCTGCAAAAGATACGGTTTCATTCTTTTTCATGGCTGAACAGTATTTTTTACTTTTTTGGTAAATTCAAGAGTGTATTTAAGAAGATATGTGTTACATTTATCTCTAATTTATAGGTTTTTCCACAATTGTGAAGTTTTTGGTTATTTCAATTGTCCTGTTATTGGAAATAGAACTTTTCTTTTTACTTTGGTACCACATGTCTGTTCATAATCCTTAACCTTTGCCTTCTCCTTTTTGGTACCTAAATTTAGATATTGAGCTCTGAATGATGATAGAGGGCAGGCGGAAATGAACTTTACTTGGTGAATAAACATCCATGGTGAGTCTTCAAGAGAATGTGCTCTCTTGGGGCTATCCTACTTTGGAATCTGATGGGAAAAATCCCAGTTATATCAACTTAGCAGTGGACACTTTGTCTATCTTTAGTCTTTGGCTGTGGGCATCATGACCCAGAGATGAAAAGGTCAGGTAAGTAAGTATGGAAAGGAGGCAGAATGGTTAATGTTTTTTTTTTTTTTTGTCTCAGGAGAATCCATAGGGGCCACCTTCTTGGACTCAAAGCAGTAGTCATAGTCTCCTCTCTCTCCCACTGTACACTTAGGGGAGAAATTTTGAAGAATTTCAAGTGCACAGTCTTTGTAGTCATACCAGCTTGACTATCTATGGAAACCTCCCCAAGTCCTAGTTTCTTTAGCAGCTAAAAGAGCATGATGATAATATTTATAGCATAGTTTGTGTTTTTATTTTTTAAGGATTAAATGAAGTATAAAGTAATGCTTTCAGAGTACTTAGTGTATAGCCTAGCATGTAGTAACCACTGGATTGATGTTAGCTGTTATAATTTGTTAGTAGTATTGATATCCCAAATAATTATTATGTAACAAAACATTTTAAAGTACATGTTAGGTCGCAATAGCAACAATGCCACCCTTGACATGTAGTGATCGTGAACTGGAAGACATTAAGCACTTGAAGCCCCCTTGCTCCCCCACTATAATCAGCCAGTCTATTATTACAAGTCAGGCTTTCATTTGTCATAAGCCATGCGATTGTGTCTTACTTGGATATTATTAATGCTGTATCTGGAGTATTGGTAGTATATCTTTAAAAGATTGCAGGCCTACTGTTTATACACAAGTCACTATGAAAAAAATTGCATCATATTGTAATAAAAGAACCCTCTCAACCAGAACTGAAGTGTTGTTTCCACAACAGTGAAAGAGGGACTAAACAAAGCAAACTGGAAAAGCTGCTTGGTGTTATGTGAGCAGTTCACATTGTTTTCCTCTTTTATTGTACTGTTTTACTACTGGCAATCAGTGTGGGGCCTTCACTTATGAAAATATAGCTGTTGGCGGTTTAGGCTCAATTTCATTCTCAAGCTGTCATAAATGATCACATGGGAAGATAATACTTGATAGAAATTTTGTTTTTTCTTTCCTTTTTTTAAATATTATTTTTCTTTGAGGCAACTTGTTAGAAGAGCAGATAAGATTTAGATCTATGGTATATTGCAATGCTTGGAAAATACACATACATTCTCAGAAATTCTATTCACATGGTAAAAAGATAGCAACAATGCCCTAATTGAATTAAAACATTTGCAGTCATTCCCAGTTGTTTTCTACTATCATCTTAATACACCCTTGAAGAAGAGATAACATATCAAAATTCTGTTAAATACATGCCTTGTAGCAGAAAATCTGTGGCTTTTTGACCAATTTTATAATAATTACAGCCTCCATGTATTCTTTTTTACATTATGAATTGACAAATTATAATTGTATATATTTTGGGGCTATAAAGTGATGTTATGATATATGTGTACAATGTGGAATGATTAAATCAAGGTAATTTACATGTCCATCACCTCAAACACTTATCATTATCTATGTGAGAACATTTGAAATGTACTCCTTTAGCAATTTTGAATATACAGTACATCATTAACTATAGACATCATGCTGTACAATAGATCTCAAAGAACTTATTCCTCCTGTCTAACCAAAACTTTGTACCCTCTGACCAACATCTCCCCATTTCTCCCATCACTTCCTCTGATTACTACTAGTCTAGTCTCTGCCTCTGGATTCAATTGTTTTAGATTCCACATATAAATGAGATCACATAGTATTAATATTAGGTCTTCTGTGTCTAGCTTGTTTCACTTAGCACAATGTCCTCTAGGTTCATCTATGTTGTCACAAATGACAAAATTTCCTTCTTTCGTAAGGCTGAATAGTATTTCATAGTGTATATACACCGTTTTTTTCTTCACGTATCAATTGATGAACAATTATTCTATAACTTTGTTATTGTGAACAGTGCTGCAATGAACATGGGAATGCAAATATCTCCTCAACATAACTGATTTCAAATCTTTTGAATATATACCCAGAAATGGGATTGCTGTATGGTAGTTCTATTTTAATTTTTTGAAGAACCTTGATACAGTTTTCCAAAATGGCTGTACTAATTTATATTCCCACCATCAATATACAAGTGTATTTTTTTCCCCATATCCTTGCCAACACTTATTTTTTGTCTTTTTGTTAATAGCTATTCTGACAGGTGGAAGGTGATATGTTCTTGTGGTTTTAATTTGCATTTTCCTAATGATTAATGATGTTGGGCTTTTTTCATGTATTTTGCTGGTTATTTGTATTTCTCCTTTTGAGAAATGTCTGTTCAGGTCCTTTGCTCATTTTTAAATTGAGTTATTTGTTTTCTTGCTATTGGGTTGTTTGAGTTACTTATATATTTGGATATTGACCCTTTATCAGATGTAATATGGCTTACAAATACTTTGTCCTAATCTATAGGTTTATTTCTTCACTTTGTTACTTGTTTCCTTTTCTGTCCAGAAAGGTTTTTGTTTGATGTAATCTCATTTGTCTATTTTTGGTTTCATTGCCTGAGCTTTTGGGGTTAAATCCAAAAATCAAGGACCAGACCAATGTCATGTGTATTTTTCCCTGTATTTTCTACTAGTAGTTTATAGTTTTGGGTCTTATGTTTAAGTCTTTAATCCAGTTTGAGTTGATTTTTGTATATAGTGTGAGGTAAGAGTCCAATTTCATTCTGGATGTGGATATCCAGCTTTCCCAACACACTTTATTAAAGAGACTATCTTTTTCCCATTGTGTGTTGGCACCTTTGTTGAAAATTAATTGACTGTAAATGTATCGGTTTATTTTTGGGATCTCTATTCTGGTCCATTTATTGATGTGTCCATTTTTATGCCAGTACCATGATGTTCTAATTACTATAGCTTTGTAAAATAGTTTGAAATCAGGTAGTGTGCTGCCTCCAGCTTTTTTTTTTTTTTTTTTTTTTTGCTCAAGATTTTCTTGGCTATTTGGACTTTCTTGCAGTTCTACATGAATTTAAGGTTTATTTTTTCTTTTTGTATGAAAAATGTCACTGGAATTTTTATACGGATTACACTGAATCTGTGGATTGCTTTAGATAGTATGGACATTTCAACAGTATTAATTCTTTCAATTTGTGAACAGAGAATCTATTTCCACTTATTTGCATCTTCTTCAATTCCCTTCATCAATGTTTTATAGTTTTCAGTGTACAGGTCATTCACCACCTTGATTAAATTTATTTCTAAATATTTAAGTTCAGTTTTTTGTAAATATTATAAATGAGACTTTTTTCATGATTTCTTTTATGCATAGTTTGCTATTATTAATAGTATATAGAAATGCTACTGAGTGTTGTCTGTTGATTTCATAACCTGTAACATTATTATATTCATTTATTAGTTCTAGCAGTTTTTTTGATATAGTCTTTAGGGTTTTATGTATATAAGATCATGTCGTCAACAAAGACAATATCTTTTCTTCCTTTCCTATTTGGATGCCTTTTATTTTTTCCTTTTACCTAATTGCTCTGTCATGATTTCCATTACTATATTGAATAGAAGTGGTGAGAGTAGGCATCCTTGTCTTATTCCTGATCTTAGAGGAAAAGTTTTCCACTTGTTGCCATTGAGTACAATGTTAGCTATGGGCTTGTTGTATATGACCTTTATTGTGTGGAAGTACATTCCTTCTATGTCTCATTTGTTGAGAATTTTTATCATGAAATGATGCTGAATTTTGTCAAATGCTTTTTCTGCACCTATTGAAATGATCATGTGGTTTTTGTCCTTTATTTTGTTAATATGGTGTATCAAATTTATTGATTTGCTTATGTTGAATCATCCTTGCACCCCAGGGTTAAATCCCACTTGATCATGATGAATGATCCTTTCGTGTACTGTTGAATTCAGTTTGCTAGTATTTTGCAGAGGAATTTTGCATCTATATTCATCATGGATATTGGTCTGTAATTTTCTTTTCTTGTAGTGTACGTGTCTGGTTTCAGTATCAGGGTAATGCTGGCTTTGCCAATGAGTCAGAAAGTCTTCCCTCTTATTCAGTTATTTGGAAGAGTTTGAGAAGGATCAGTTAATAATTTTTCTTTAAATGTTTGGTAGAATGCAGCAAAGAAGCCACCAGCTCCTGGGCTTTTCTGTGATGTGAGATTTCTTATTACTGATTCAATCCCCTTATTCATTATTGAGCTGGTCAGATTTTCTATTTCTTCATGATTCAGTCTTGGTGGGTTATGCTTCTAGGAATTTATCCATTACTTCTAGGTTATCCAATTTGTTGGCATGTAATCGCTTAGGATCCTTTACATGTTTGTGGTACCAGCTATAATGTCTCTTCTTTCATTTCTGATTTTATTTATTTGGAGCTTCTCTGGTTTTTTTTCTTAGTCTAGCTAAGAGTTTGTCAATTTGTTTATCTTTTCAAAAAGCCAACTTAGTTTTAATGATTTTTAAAATTATTTTTTCTGGCTTCCTTTTCATTTATTTCTGCTCTGATCTTTATTATTTTCTTCCTTCTGCTGACTTTGGGATTAGTTTGCTTTTCTTTGGTTCCTTGAGGTATAAAACTATGTTGTTTGTTTGAGATCTTCCTTTTTTTTTTTTAAATTGGCAATTAGGCTATAAATTTTCCTCTTAAAACTACTTTTGCTGTGTCCCATAAATTTTGGTATGTTGTGTTTCCATTTTAATTTGTCTTAAGATATTTTTAGAATGAATTCATCATTTTTAAAATAGTCACAGATGCATTTTTTTTAAAGCAGATGCATTAAGATAATTTTTAATTTCCCATTTGGTTTCTTCTTTGAGCCATTAGTTGCTCAGGAACATGTTGTTTAATATTCACATATTTCAGAATTTTTCAAGATGTCTCCTATTATTGATTTTTAGTTTTATACTGCTGTGGTAAGAAAAAAATACTTGATATAATTTCAGTCCTCCTAATTTGTTAAGACTTGTTTTGTGGCTTAACATATCTATTCTGAATAATGTTCTGTGTGCACTTGAGAAGAATGCATATTGTGTTGTTGTTGGATGGAATGTTCTGTGTATTTCTGTTACATCCATTAGGTCTAAAGTGTAGTTCAAGTCCAATGTTTCCTTATTGATTTTCTGTCTGGATGAACTGTACATTGTTGAAAGTAGGGTATTAAGTTCCGTACTATTATTGCATTGTAATCTTTGCTCTCTATTTAATATTTGCTTTATATATTTAAGTGCTATTATGTTTGATACATACATAGTTATAATCCTTATGTCCTCTTGATGAATTGACTCCTTTACTATTATATATTATTTTTCCTTGTCTCTTTTTACAGATTTTGTCTTAAAGTCTTTTGTCTGATATAAGTATAGCTACCTCTGCTCTCTTCGGATATCCATTTGTGTGGATTATTTTTCCTTCCCTTCATTTTCAGTCTATGTGTGTTCTTGAATATGAGGTGAGTCCTCTTATAGGCAGCGTATAATTGTATCTTGTTGTTTCAATTCATCAGCCACTCTATGTCTTTTATTGTAAACTATTTACATTCAAAGTAATTATTGATAGGTAAGGACTTATTGCTGTCATTTTGTAATTTGTTTTCTGTTTATTTTGTTGATATTTTGTTTCTTTTTTCTTTCTTACTGTCTTCCTTTGTGGTTTGATGGTTTTCTGTAATGGTATGCTTTAAATCTTATCTATTTATGTCTTGTGCACCTACTATAGATTTTTCTCTGTGGTTACCAAGAGACTTATGTAAAATATCTCATACAATGCTATTTGAAGCTGATAACAACTTAACTTTGGCCACATATAATAACTGTACATATCCCCCCAATTTTATATTTTTTTATATCCAAATTGACATCTTTTGGTAATTTGCTTAATCAATTTATTGTAGCTGTGGTTGTTTTTGTTATTTTTCTCTTTTAACTCTCATACTAGAGATAAAGTTGCCTTATACACCATTATTATAATTCTATAGTATTTTTAATATGACTCTGCATTACTTATACTATTGAGTTTTGTACTCTTATATGTTTTATTTTATTAATTAGCAGCCTATTATTTCAGCTTAAGGAATACCCTTTCTCAATTACTGTAAGGCAGGGCTAGTGGCGACAGGTCCCTTAGTTTTTGTTTGCCTGGGAAAGTTTTTATTTCTTCCTCATTTCTGAAGGACAGCTTTACTGGGTGAAGTATTACTGGTTGGCATGGTTTTTTTTTTTTTTCCAACACTATGAATATATCACCCTACTCTCTCATGGCCTACAGCATTTCTGCTAGGAAATCTGCTGATTGCCATATTCAGATTCCTTTGTATGTAATATGTTTCTTATCTCTTGCTACTCTCAGAATTTTTTATTTGCCTTTGATTTTTGATAGTTTGATTATTATATGTCTTGGTGAGCTACTGTTTGGGTTGAATCTGATTAGAGACCTCTATGCTTCCTGCACCTGGATGTTGGCATCTTTTCCCAGATTTGATAAGTTTTCATCAATTATTTCTTTAAATATGCTTTCTGGCCTGCTTTATCTCTTTTCTCCTTCTGAAACTGTTATTATGTAAACCTACTTCTCTTACTGGTATTGTTATATAATTCACATAGGCTTTCTTTATTCTTTTTGATGTGTTTCTTTTTGCTCCCCTGACTGGGTAATTTCAAATGTGTTGTCTTTGAGTTCACTGACTTTGCTTGATTGAGGCTGCTGTTGAATCTTTCTTTGAAAATGTAATTTTTAATTTTTCAGTTCAGTCATTGTATTCTTTATCTCCAGGATTTCTATTAATTTTTGTTTCTATTTCTATGTCTGTCTTCTCATTTTGTTCATGTATTGTTTTCCAAATTTCACATAATTTTTTATCCATATATTTTTTAGTTCACTGAACTTCTTTAAGAAGATTATTCTAAATTCTTTGCCATTTCATAGATCTCTATTTCTTCAGAGTCTGTTATTGGATCTTTATTTATTTATTTATTTTGGTGACATTATGATGCCCTGATTCTTTGTAATCTTCTGTCCTTTCCTTGGTGTCCATCCATTTGAGGAGACAGCCACCTCTTCTGGCCTTTACAAGTGTGCTTTGGCAGTGATAGACTTCATTATTTAGTCTACCCTGTGATTCTATATGCACCAACTAGTAACAACCCTGGGTAGTCAGAGCTTGCTGTTGGGTTTTCTAGTTGGCTGGGCTGCTGCCTTTGCTCTGAGGTTGCGTAGGTCTGCTGGCTAAGCTACGCCTGCTTGGTGAGATGACTGGCTGGGCACCATGATTAGTTCTGATTGGGTAGAGTCACAGAGTATATTTTCTGGCCAGGAGGTACTGCTTTTTGGGTTCTGCAGTTGGCAGAGCTGCAGGCTGGGACCTGAAGTTAGGTGGAGATGCTGTTCTAGACTAATGGTTCCAGAGGCTATGCTCCATAGAAACGTAAAATTGAGGTTGTCTACCTGCTTGTGTGGGGCCTCAGAATAGGTTATGCATCTGAGCTGAACTGCTGTTTGGACTCCTCAGTCAGTCAAATCCATTTTCTATGGCACACAGGTATACACTGTGATGGATGTTTTTGTGTCTGGATGGGCTTTGGGATGGACTCTGAGGCTAATCTGAGCTGCTCCTTGAATTCCTAGGCCAGGTAGGTATAAACCCTTTACTCTACAGAAATGCACTATGGCATGCATGTCCTGCTTGCATGGCTTCTTGAGGTGGACTCTAAGGCTGAAGTGAATTGCTGTTTGTTCTTTAGGATTGGGCAGATCTAGCCCCTGTACTCTGCCTATTTGTGTGGAGGTGAGTTCCTTCCTTCCTGGGTAGTGCCTTGGGGTAGGCTCTTGGCTGGGTGTAGAAGCTGGCCGTCTAGAGACTCAAGCCAGGTCAAACATCTCACTGTACTTCTGAGAGTGACCAGCTCATATCTGTAGATAATCTATGCCATTGGCTGGTATATGGTATCAGGTGCCACTGATGGAAGGAACACAGAGCTACCACCAAGAACTACATGCTGGTTGCTATGAGCTCTGCTTCTTTGCTCTGTTTCTACCTGACCCCAGGTAGTCTAGCCCTGCTATTTCCCCCAGTGTTCCTCATGAGGTGAGGAAGCACTTCCTGGGAAGCATCTCTGAATGATAGGGAAGTAGAATATCTACCTCTGGTTCTGTTTTCCTACTGTAGAAACCTGTGGGCCCTGGGGATTCTCTCTTTGTGTCATTGTGCTGACTTGGAGAAGGAGAAGGGCCAATACAGTTAAAGTGAGACCATTCCTCTTAACCCTCTGATGCAGTTTTTATTTGGTTCTGTGGTCCACATTGGTGTCTCAGTGTCATTCCCAAGTCTTGAGGTTTTCACAAAGGTGTTCTTGTCTTTGGATAGTTGCTAGTAGAACTTTGTGTGTAGGGGCAGGGTTGGGGGGAGAATGAAGCCTGGGACCTCCTATTCTGCAATGTTGCTGACATCACTCCTTGCCTTCATGCATTCTTGCCACAGATGTGTAACCTGATTGAATCAAGATTTTAAACCTAAATTCTAATTTATAGTACACACAGTTTAAAAGAAGCAGCAATCAGATGCATATAGAAAGTAGGACATTATTCTAAAGGACAAGTGGCCTCATCTCTTCAACAAGTCAATGTTATGGAAAAAACAGGGGGAGAGAGGGAGAGGAATTTTCTAGACTAAAGAGACTTAGGAGACATAACAAACAAATGAAAAACAAAATTTAGTACTCACTGGGACCCAGTTTGATCAAATCAGCATTTTTGAGAAACTGAAAATTCAATACAGACTGGGTATTAGTTGCTATTAAGAAATTTTTTGTGAATTTTGGGAAATGTGATAACAGTATTATAATTAGAGAAATAATGGTATTGTAATTAGAGAAGAGACTATCTTTACTCATTTTTTTCTTTTAGAACTACGTACTGAAGTACATAGAGAAGAAATGTCATGATGTCTGTTATTTACTTTATACTACTTCAGCAAAATAATACATGAGGCAAATATTGCGAATTGTTAAAAATGCTTAAATGTAGGCATTGAGAATATAGGATTCATTATACTATGATCTACTTTTTTGTAAATTAAAAATTTTTCTCAATAGAAAGTAGAAGAAAAAGTTTTCATGGTATTACCCCTTTTAAAAACAAGGAGTAATATTTAAAATATTTTCTGAAAAGAGAGATTCATAATACACAAAATGAAGAGCCACTGAAGTAGAAACAAAGGTTAACAGGATGAAAATTGTCCTCAAAGCAGAACCCCCAGACACATTATTAAATGGAGGCATTTTTCTTTTTGTAAAGGGGGCATTTAGTTTATGAACTTTTTGGGTTATGCTTTTTTAGATATGAAAGCTTGAAAGATCAATACAACATGTTCCTTGTAAGAAAAATACTCATAGAAAATTTCAGACCATCAGCTTGGTGCTGTAGTAGAGGGAATCATCTTGGTGCATTGGCAAGAACTCAAGTTTCACCATTGCATGGCACTGATTTGATTACTGCCTATTATGTTCTAGTAGTGTGAATTTGAGAGCAAATTTTTCTTAGATTGAATCTCAAATGTCTCTGCTGTGAAATGGGGATAATAAAACTTATCTTCCAGGGAATGCTGTTAGTATTAAATGAGGTAATGTACATAAAGAGTTTAATGTAGAAATGAGTGAAATCTAACTGAACTGACTGTGTTACTATTTTTTACAGGTTAATTAAAGGCAAGTAGAGAAGGAGTGGTTGGGAACACAGAAGAGGTGACATGTGAGTTGAGCCTTCAAGAATGGAGCGGATTTCAAGAAAAGAAGATGGCAGCAGTGGGAGCATTGCAGGTGCATTGAAAGGATGGAGCTAGTGTTGTACATGTTATGTTTAGAAAGCAGCCACAATAATAATTGATTCCATTTAATTTGAATATAAGTTTGCCAGAGTAGAATAGTGAAAAAATACTTTGGGGCCTGATTGTTATTCCTTTTAATTGGTTAGTCCAAGAAACTTGGATTTTATTCATGATAATATTTGAGGAATCTTTGAATGGTTCTGATGAGGTTTGACATGGTCCAAGTTGTGTTTTGAGAAGATCAATTTGGCGATAAGGTTCATGTTCCCTTGGGAAATCTGAAGGCAGGATTCTGTGGCAAAGTCCAATGACCATCCTCCCCCCCTTTCTTATAGGACATTGGTTTTGTTGGGGATGGTGATACAACAGCTTAAAAAGGAAACAGAAAACAATTAAAAAAATGCAAACATTTTTGCCTTCCTCCTTGGAAGAAAAGGATGGTAGTACCTAGTTTTGGACTATGTAAAATAAGCTGAAGTCATAGGGTGAGTCTTCCAAAAATGCTTTTTAAAAGTGGGAGCAACTATAGGTGATAAAACTGCCTTAAGGACATAATCATGGAAAACCACCAATATCATGAGTTACTTGTGATACTGCAGAACTGCTACCCTATCCCACACTGTTTACTGCCATTCATGTTGTGATGTGAGAAAAAAAATGACTCCATATTTGTTTTCAAGATGCTGTATCTATGGCAAATGTTTTTGTGTTACATGCAGCTGAATTCAATCTGTAACTGATGTAAGCACCAATTAGGAAGTTTTGCAAGGGTGAGAAACAAATGAAGTGCAATAGGAAGCTGGAATGTGGTAGGGGCAGCATCAATAGAAATGGAAAAGAATAGTAAACAGGAGACACATTGGGGGATAGATATCCTAAGACAATTGCTGATTGGGTGTATGAATGGAGGGAAAGGAAGGAATCCAATATAAATTTAAAGTTTAAGCTTGAAGGATCAGGAAAATGGTAACATTATTTACTGACTGGAGATAGCTGTGAGAAAAGATGACTCTACTAGTATGCAAATGAAAGTAAATTAAATTTTAAATGAGTGAATTTTACTCAAGAAAGAAAAGTCTGAATACTTTAAGAGCTAGCTCAGTAGTTTTGACTCTCAAGCCCTTAAAAAGACTGGTAGGAAGAAAGGATAAGGGGTTACCTATTAGATTGTAGGGTTTCTATTTATTTTTCTCCATTTGAAGATGGGCCATACTTACTGGTCACAAGTTTTAAACATGAGTTTAAACTACTGGAAAATATGTAATCATTTCTTTTGGGGCAAAGCAGCTGGAAACATGGCTTGCTTAGCCAAGGCGTAGGTTTGCTTTTAGAGTAGAACAGGGTCTCGGTGACCTCTGGATGCGCTTTACAGTTCTATGATTCTATAATTATCTCAGGCTTCAAATCACTTTCTAGGGAATAGCAAATAATTCTCACTAATAAAACACAATTTGAAACTTGGAACTGAAATTACACATTTTCAATAAAGTGTTGTAATAAAAAGAGTGACTGGAGACTCCCTTTAGGAATAAAGAGCTAAATGCATTGGTTGGCCACTCGTGCAAGGCAAAGCTAAAGTCCACATTGATTCATGACGTGGGAGAGGAAGATGCTCTCTATAAGTTTTAAAAATCAACCTGAGGGAAAATGAAAGAACTAAAAGGACATTGTTATTTCAATGTGGAATCTGGAATCTGCACTTAACATCAATAAATGTTCTAAAGTGTAAATTGTGCACCAAGCCCACTAAGAAACTGTTGCCTTATTTTAGTTCCTGCATTTAGTTCCTTTCTGAAACCTCTTTATTGGTACAGTGGATAGAAAACTGTCTTTGAGCTCTTTATAATTTTGCCAACACTAAGAGACCAACGCTATGAAAAAAAGGATAGGAAGATACGGAGAGCTCTCAAATGAATAAAATTTACCCTAGTTGCCACAGATTCAGAAGAGCAATTATTTGGGAAATTTTGTTTTCCAGAGGCCTAGCAATAATTAACATAAATGATTTCTGGTATATTAAATAGTTATCATTTTCTTAAAAATTATACTTCCTACAGAAACTTATGATCTGAAACGTAAGGCTTATACAAATAGTAAAGTGCTGTCATTTTGAAAGTGATTTCAGGTCATAGGCATACCTTCAAAAATTATTCCACGGTCAGATAAGTAGGTGTATTCTTTTTTTTTTTTTTTTTTTTTGAGACAGAGTCTCACTCTGTTGCCTGGGCTAGAGTGCTGTAGCATCAGCCTAGCTCACAGCAACCTCAAACTCCTGGGCTCAAGCGATCCTTCTGCCTCAGCTTCCCGAGTAGCTAGGACTACAGGAATGCACCACCATGCCCAGCTAAGTTTTTCTACATATTTTTAGTTAGCCAATTAATTTCTTTCTATTTTTATTAGAGACGGGGTCTCGCTGTTGCTCAGATTGGTTTCGAACTCCTGATCTTGAGCGATCCACCCTCCTTGGCCTCCCAGGGGGGTATTCTTTTTAAACAAAAGCACTAAGTTTCTTTCTTACAGTTCTTATTAGAACTTTCTTACAGTTCTTATTAGAACTGTTTCTTTCTTACAGTTCTTATTAGAACTTATAAAGCCCCACGACCCGCCAAGAAAAGAATAGAGGAAGCAGCATTTCCAACAATATTACATCTTAGAATTATTTTTATGAGATTATTAGAGAGAATGTAATCAACATTTTTTTTTTACTTTAAACAAACATTTATTTCTTGCCGTTTGTTATTTTTTGAATGAAAATACCAAGGTTTAAACATATAAAGTAACTTAGACTGATGTGGATGATTTTTTTTATCTTCTTCATTTTGGGAATTTCTCCTCCCTATGCTCCCCCGTTTCTCATGGTTACAGTAGTGGCCCAGCCATTCGTACAGCTTGATGCCACATTTCCTGCGACAGTGTACTGGGCCATCCATGGGCCCCTGATCCAAATTGGCGTAACTGAATTTCTTTCCTTGGGAGTTTGACATTGAGATAAAAAATTTTAGTCTCTCTCTTTCTCTCTCTCCCCCACTCACTTTCTTTTTCTCTGTAAGGCTAGACATATAACATGTAAGATATAAATGATATGTTTTTAGTTCATGTGGACCACGTGTCTAGAGACAAAAAAAAAATAGTACAAATGCACAAGGAGGAAAAAGGAAGGAAGAGAGAGCAAGCGTGTGAGAGTGAGCCTCTGAAAGTGTTGTCAGTCCCTCTTTCTACTTTGTTCAGCTATATCCCTCCCCCTGGGGTTCTATGAGTCCCTTGTAACCTTTAGGTGGATTCCTTTTCTCTTAAAGTAGGATTATTTTCTGTTTTTTTCCCCAATCAAAAAGGGTTTAATAAATATAGTCACATGAGTTACTAGTAGAATAAGAGCTAGAAAAATCACTTAACAATCAGTGAAATGCCTTTTCAACTATAAGGCTTGTAAAACTCTTGAATAATACCTTACAAATATTGGCTTATATTTAAAAAATGTAATGCTGGGAAATAAAACCATTAATATTTTCCATCACTGTTATTCTTAAAACTATCCATGTTTGCTTATCTATATGCATTATACTTAGTTTACTTAAAATTTAATAGAGAAAATCACAAAATAAAAATAACACAGACTTATATATCTACTACTTAAAATGAATACATGTTAGCATTCATAATATTTGCTTAAAATTTGTTCTCCTTTATTTACAGAAATAGGGAAAACAATCTTAAAATTCGGATGGAACCAAGAAAGAGCCTAAATAGCCAAAGAAATTCTGAACAAAGAACAAAGCACAAAGAACAAAGCTGGAGGCATAACACTAACTGATGTCAAAATATAACATGAATCTATAGTAACCAAAATAGCATGGTATTGGTATAAAAACAGACACATAGACCAGTAAAAGAGAATAGAGAATCCAAGAATAAGCCTACATATTTACAGCCAACTGATTTTTGACAAATGAACCAAAAACATACATTGGGGAAAGGACACCCTTTTCAATAAACGGTGCTGGGAAAACTGGTTATCCATATGCAGAAGAATGAAATTGGACTCCTGTCTCTCATCATATACAAAAATCAACTCAAGATGGATTGAAGACTTAAACATAAGACCATAAACTATAAAACTACTAGAAGAAAACATTGGGGAAACACTTCGGGACATTGGCCTGGGCAACGATTTTTATGGGTAAGACTTCAAAAGCACATTCATTGAAACCAAAAATAGACAAATGGGATGATATTAAACTGAAAAGCTTTTGTACAGCAAAGGAAACAATCAAGAGAGTAAAGAGACAACCTTTAAATGGGATAAAATATTTGCAAATTATTCATCCAACAAGGGACTAATATCCAGAATATACAAGGAACTCAAACAACTCAACAGTTAAAAAAATCCCATTCAAAAGTAGACAAAGAACATAAACAGACATTTCCCAAAAGATGACATACAAATGACTAACAGGTATATGAAAAAAATGCTTATGTCACTAATCATCAGGGAAATGAAAGTTAAAACCACAAGAGGTATAATTTTATCCCAATTAGATGACTGCTATTAATAAGAAAAAACAAATAACAGATGCTGGCAAGGATGCAGAGAAAAGGGTATCTTATACACTGTTGGTGGGAATGTCAATTAGTGTAGCCACCATGGAAAGAAGTATGGAGATTTCTCAAAAACTAAAACCAGAACTACCATATGATGCAGCAGTCCCACTACTGGATATTTTTCAAAGGAAAATAAATCAGTATATCAAAGGGATACATAAATTCCCATGTGTATTGCAGAACTAGTCACAATAGCAAAGATATGGAATCAACTTAAGTGTCCATAATGGATGAATGGATAAAGGAAATGTGAGATATATACATACACATGCATGCACTCACATACAATAGAATACTATTTGGCTATAAAAAGGAATGAAATCATGTAATTTGCAGCAACAGATGGAACTGGAGGACATTAAGATAAACAAAATAAGTCCACACAGAAAGAAAAATGTCATATGTTCTCACTCATATGTGGGGCTAAAAATGTTGATCTCATGGAGGTAAGGAGTAGAATCATAGATAATAGAGGCTGGGAAGGATGTGTGTGTGGGGGGTGGTAGTGGTGATGGTAGTGAAAGAGGTTAAAAATATATAGCCAGCTAGACGTTCTAATGTTCAACAGCGAAGTAGGATTACTATAGTTAACAGCAATGCATTGTATATTTCAAAATAGCTAGACGAGAGGACTTGATATGTTCCCAACACATAGAAGTGATAATACTCAAGGTGATGGATACTCTAAATATCCTGACTTGATCATTACACATTTTATGCATGTAATGAAATATCACATATACCTCATAAATATGTACAAATATTATGTGTCAATAAAAAATTGTTCACTTTTAAAGAAATAAAAGGTAGACATATTTTTCTATGTTCCTTACCTTTGATCCAAGGGATCAAGATGTTGATCCCTTCAACATTTCTACAAAGGAAGCTCCTAATAGGAATTTGGTGTATGTCCAAATCATGTTATTGTGCTTTTATGACACAAGAGTCTGTATTTGATACATCTGTATGTTTTTAAAAATGTATTTAAATAGTATTGTACAATTCATAACACTATGTAATTGTCTTTTTACAATTAACATTATGCTTGTATGTGTATTTAAAACTTTTTCTATTTTAATTTTATTGAACAAGATTTAGAATTTCTTTTATAAACATTATCCTTTACTTGAGAGACATTTTGCCATGTTGTTGCATGGTTTTAGTATTTAACTTTTACAATGCCTGGATAATCTCCCACTGAGTTGATATATGACACTTTGCTTTACTATTCACATATAGTTTAGATAATTATCATGTATTTTTTATCTAAACTATATGTGCCCATTATTCAAAATGAGGTGACACAAGACCCGAAGAATGGGCCCCACTTATACTCACCATAAAATCCATCTTTTAAATGAACCATCAGATTCATTTGACCTTTGCTCCCCCATGTATAAACTCTTCAATGGAACCTATAAAAGGGGTCATATGAAATGTGAAAACTCCTTACATGATTTACAGGAGCCTTTATGGTATAACAATCCCTATGATAATCTCTCCCACTACATTTTTCAACACATCTCTCACCTCACATTGCTGCCTCTTCACATAAAATATTCCAGACACACTGAATTACTTGTGGCTTACCAAACACACCACACAATACCGATTTTTATCTTCTCTGCTTTGTTATACACACGCTGTTTCCCCCACTAGAATGCCCTCTCCCCACCAGTTCAGTATTCTACTCAAAGGTCATTGTTATGCTCTATCTTCTCCAGGGACAGTTATCTCATTCCAAATGTCTTACCAGCCAGATGTCACAGTATTTTGTTGGCTCCCTCGGAGAGTGATAACAATTTTTTTTTTCATTTCTTTATAGCCCCTGCCTAGCACAGAGCCTGGCATAGTAGGCACTCAGTCAATGTTTGCTGAATTATTAAGCAATGATGAATTAGACATAAATGGCATAGTCTCTGTTTCCAAGGATTTTACAGTCTAGTGTGTTCCAGACACATTATACAGCTTACTTTGTAAAGAGCTATAATACAGTTATAAAAAGTACTAAGGGAGGCAAAGATAGAATAATTTATGCTGACTATGGGGATCTGGGAAATATAGAGTACCCCAGACATCAAATTAAGTGACTGACTCTGCTTTCAGATTGTATTATCACGTGTTTTCTGGGCATTCCTGAAAAATCAGAGCAGCTCTGAGATCAAGCCCTAGCCCTTCCTCTTCATGCTTTGCGAATTTAGGCAAGATATTGACAGCTATAAATGCACTATCTTCAATTGTAAAATAGGGATGCTAATGAAACAATCATAGGGTCATCATAAAGACATAATGGGTCAATCAATATATATTTAACACTGAGCCTGGTAAATTGTAGACACTCCATAAACATTGGTTGTATTCCCAATTATTCTATGGTGCTTTAACTAGAGCCACTTCTTTCCTTTGTTTAGTCTTGTGTAACCAGGTCAGACTTGGTCTTCCTTTATAGTAAATTCTCACTAAGGAGCCTTGCTGTGTGCCCACATCCTGGCTTTGATTCAGTGGTCTTCCCTTACAGCCCACCACTTGGGATCTGAGTCCTTTAGAATGCCTGTGTGTATATAAACCTATCTTGTTCCATGTGCTAAAAACTGCAAGTATATATCTCTAGCCTGGACCTCTCCACTCTACATCAGACGTCTAGCTCTAGTGGCCTTCTCGATGTTGCCATTTGATATCTATAATAGGTGTCTTGAGTTTCTTAGATAGCAAAACCAAATTCTTGACTTCTACTGACCCACAGATCTGCTTCTACCCTCTATTTCTCCACCATGCACCCTGTATCAGTAAACAACATTAGCTACCCTTTCATGGTTTTATGTATTATAGGTATCTTCTTCTGAGTTGTGGCTTGTCTTTTAACTTTGATTATGGTATCCCTTTTTCATGTTTTGTAATTTTAAGTTGCATTTTTACTTCTCTGCATTATAGATGGTTTCTCAGTTCTACTTCCCAGTTCGCTATTTTTTTTTATTTCAGAATTTTATCTAGTTTGCTGCATATTGTATACATTGAGGTTTCTGATTCATTGGCAATGATTTTTCCTTTAAGGTGTGTGGTTTGGTTCTGTGACTTCTCATTCAGAAAAGACTAAAGATTGTGATTTAGAGTTGTCAATACCTTGCATGAAAAATTAGAGCTTGGACTTTATCTCACAGCTACTTTGGTTTCCTGGGAATGCCCCTGGTGTTACATTTGTTCTTGTGAAGAAGAAAAATAAGCTGTGTGTAAACTGGCAGCTCTGCCTTAGTAAACATTTACACTTCAGGGTTCAAAGAACTTTGCTGTGGGACTCTCATCCAAAACATCACAACTCAGAGGGCGGGAGAACACACCTGTTTGGTGTTGGGAACTTGGAAAATTTTGGTATTAATATGAATGTGACTTTATTCATACCTATAGAAAGGTAAAACTTGGGGACATTTGAGTTATGTTTTAAGAACATAATTGAAGCATTTTTACTAAACAGAGAACTGTATCTGCAGATCAAAATGGCTTACTATGGATGAGGTATAATTTATAAAATACAACCCATATCTACAATATTTATGATAAAATTTCTGATTTTTGAGTATGAATAAAGAATTATATAAGCATTTATGCAGAAAGTCAGGTTGCCTACAGATGGAAAAATGTCTGGATGGCCTTATATGTGCTTCTCAAAGAGAAAAAATAAACCAACCAACTGAGACATGGTTAAAATTATAGGTTTAAATCCAAAATAAATGTAAACTTGTGTATTTTCCTGGACAGAGCTGGAACCCATTCTACTAAGTGAAGTATCCCAAGAATGGAAAAATAAGCACCACATGTACTCACCAGCAAATTGCTTTCACTGATCAACACTTAAGCGGACATATAGGAATAACATGTATCAGGTGTTGGACAGATGGGAGGGGGGAGGAGGAGATGGGTATATACATACATAATGAGTGTGATGCGCACTGCCTGGAGGATGGACATGCTTGAAGCTCTGACTCAAGGAGGGAGGAGGGGCAAGGGCAATATATGTAACCTTAACATTTGTACCCCCATAATATGCTGAAATAAAAAAAGAAGAAAAAGTAAAAAAAAATAAAAAAATAAAACAATGCAAATATAATTCTTATAGGAAAACATAGGTAATAAAAAATAAAGTAATAATATGAAATTGGGACACAACTTCCAGATCACAGCAACAAAAACCGGAAGGTGTTACATCTTAGGTGGAGAGGATGGTACAGAAATGAATGTGCTAATTTTCTCAGCTTACCTAGAGGAAATCCTTAGAAGTTGCTCATTGTTAATGTTTATAATTAGGAAATAGGGGGGCTAAGTATTATTTCAAAAGCTAAAATAACAACAAGTTGATCTAAAAGCTTGCCATCTAGCTTTCTGAATTAATTGGGTGTGGGGTGGGGAGAAAATCATAAGGGAGAACATATCATAAAATAAAACGATTAAGGACAAAAGGATAAGAAAAAAACACTGAAAAACAGGAATCAATTGATAATAAACATACATTAGATGCATTCATTAATTAAAATAACAATTTGTCAGAGTAGGTTCAGAATATAAAATCCAACTACATGCTGTCTGCAAAAGCAAACTCCGAATAAAGTTACTCTTTACTATTAAAAGTAAATAGTTGGATACTGTTTAAGTAATTCAAATAAAAGAAGCACTGGATTTATTATATTGTTATAAGTCATAACAGACTCATCTGACAAGTAGAAAATAGCCTTTATTCTCAAACAACCATATAGTCTTAACAAAAGTTGATCATTTATTAATCCATGAAAACCTAGTAAGTTACAAGTAGAAGTAGTATAGACTACATTCTTTGTCAACAATACCATAAAATATGAATTGAATAAGAAGAAGTATAAATGCATTCTTGAGGCAATTAGGGAACAATAAGAAAATCAAAACTGCAATACAGAACATTTATAAACGAATACTGTTGAAATCACTATGTATAAGAATTTGTAGGTTGAGGACAAACTATACTAGCAGCTGTGTTAGAAGAGTTCATCAAAGCCATTATCATCAGAATCTCAACTATCATAACTCAAGAGCCTAACAAGAATTTCCTTTCTCCTTTGTCACTTCCTGCTTGACTGCCAGCTAATGTAGAGATGACCACATGCCAGTTCTTGTCTGACTGCTTATTGCTGCAATTGCTGCTCTGTACAGATGCCACTGATGCTACAACAATTGATGCTGTAGGTATTACTAAGCGCTACTGAATATGGTGGCTGACACAAAGCAGAGCACTACTCTGGCTGTCCTCATTAGCTGCAGCCTGGGAAATGTTCTGTTGTTTATTGGCTGTTTTTGCTGCTGTGAACAGCTGCTGCATTGAGAGACATATTAACCTATGCTGTGAATATTTTAGCCCCCCCACCAGTCCATTTCGACACTGCTGCCAGGAGGATCTCAATCTGAGTATGTCACTTTCCAGTTTAACTTTCTTCTTTGGTCTTGCCTTCTCTATAGAATAAAATTCAAATCCCTTAACTAAGCATACAAGGCTCAACATATTACAGTGTTTTGCATAATTTTCTCTACTTGTTCCTATCCTAATCTTTGTATAACTATTGCTCTGTGTCTGACAAAATACTTATTTTTACCTCTGTTTCAAATGATTTATGCTTTTATTATTGTGCAGAGATTATCATATTAAGTTAAAAGAAATCTGGAGGAAATATTTGTCAGGAATATAGCAAAGAATAAATACCCTGATATACAAATAATGTCCACAAATTAGTAGGTAACATGAGAGAAAACACACTAGAAAATAGGCAAATATAAAAGCATGAAAAGATAACTAACAGCACAAAAAATTGTTGATAAGCAGCCAGGGCATAAGGAAATATAATTTTGTGAGCAGTCAAAGAAATGTAAATTAAAATAGCATGTTTCACTTCATTTCAAGCAATGATTTAAAAATTAACACCAATGAAATGCCTTGTTTCAGGAAAGTCAAGGTATTGAATGATTTTCTAACAGATGACAGTAAAGTGTCTTGAATAAGGAGCACCTTTTCCTACTTCAACCAAAACATTGTATTTGCTAAAGGCTAACCTGTGCATACTACTTCTTGTATGCAGGGTAATATTCTAAGAACTTTGCATGTGTTCATTCCTTAATCTGCATAGAACACCCTTTGAGGCAAGTATCATAATTTTCTGCATTTCACAGATGAAGAAACTGAAGCCCAGAGCAGTTAAGTAACTTGCAAAAGAGCAAACATCTAATAAGGTGGAGCCAAAGATAGCCTCTAAAGTGTGACTGTAATGTCTTTCCTTTTAACCACTGTGCTATACTATCTCATATATGTTTGTAGTTTTGAGTGAGTATGTGTATGTATTTTCATCATATCTAATACATACAGACAAGTTTATAGCCATTGCTACCACTTATTGACCACTTATTATATGCCAAACATTGGAGTAAGCATTTTATAACAATCATATGAGGTGGATATAACTCCATCATACAGTTGAGAAAAATGAAGCCTAGAGCAGTGGTCCCCAGCCTTTTTGGCACCAGGGACTGGTTTCATGGAAGGCAATTTTTCCACAGACCAAGTCTGTAGGGATGGTTTCAGGATGATTCAAGCACATTATATTTATTGTGCAGTCAAACCTCTCTTCTAATGATAATCTGTATTTGCAGCTGCTCCCCAGCACTAGCATCACTGCCTCAGCTCCACCTCAGATAATCAGACATTAGATTATCCTAAGGAACACACAACCTAGATCCCTCACATGCACAGTTTACACTAGGGTTTGTGCTCCTATAAGAATCTAATGCTGCCACTGATCTGACAGGAAACAGAGCTTATGCAGTGATATGAGCGATAGGGAGTGGCTGAAGCTTTGCTCACTCCCCTGCCACTTGCCTCCTGCTGTGTGGCCCAGTTCCTAACAGGCTGGTATGTGGCCTGGGGCTTGGGGATTGCAGGCTTAGAGTTTATGTAACATGCCTATTGTCATTCATGTATCAAGTGGCAAAGCCAGGATTTGATTTAGGTGTATTATACTCCAATACCTCATGCTTTTCACTGCTGTCTAACACTAGGGCACAAATAATAACATATATACAGATATTTATAAGTCAGATCACGTTGCTTCCATAACCCAAACCCTACACTGGCTTCCTACCACACTTGCAATGAAACCCAAGCTCATTACTATCATGTGAAGGCCTTCCATGTCCTGGACCCTGTCTGCCTCTCCATAATCATCTCCAGCTACTCTTCTTGCTGACTCCAACCACATGTCCCTCCTTGCTCTGCTCTAAATATAGTGGGTGCACATCCATCTTAGGGACAATGCATGTGATTTTCCCTTTGCCTCAATTGCTTTTGGCCCACATAATTGCATGGCTTACTCCTTCCTTCAGGGATCTATTCCACTCTTATCCTATTAGAGAGGCCTTCTCTGACCATTGTGTCTAAATTTGTGGTCTTTAGCACTCTATGCACCCATAGTTATCTTTCTTCATAACGTATATCACTACCAGACATTAACTTATAAAACTACCTGCTTATTGTTTGTATTCATCATCAACTGTAAGTTCAAGGAAGCCAAGACTTTGCTTGGTTCATCATTGCACCCTCAGAGCCTAGATCAGGAGTTGGTGATTTTTTTCTGGTAAGAGCCATATAATAAATATTTTAGGCTTCGCAAGCCATACAGTCTTTCCTGCAGCTACTTAACTCTGCTATTGTAGCATTAAATCAGACATAGACAATATGTAAATCAATGAGTGTGAAAATGACAAATCTGTGTTTAAATAAAACATTATTTACAAAAACAGTATGCCAAACAGGCTGGGCATAGCATATGGGCCATAATTTGCCAACTCCTGGTCTAGAACATTACCACATTAGCACTCAAGACATATTTGTTGAATGAACGAGTTTCTATGTCTGTATAATACACATATGTATACACATACATATTAATACACACATATACATGCATGTAAGTTTGTGTGCGTGAGTGTGTGTGCACAGAAAGGATACCAGAAGGAATCAAATCAAAATGTCATAGTAGTTATTTTTAGCGGCAGGATTAAGGCTTTTAACATTTCTCCTCTGTTTTCTGTAGTCTCTAAATTTTTAATGAATATGCATTACTTTTGCTTTTTATTTTTTAAGTATGATATAAATATAAAAAATGAATAGTTCATAATTGTACAGCTCAGAGAAGTTTTATAAGTATATAAAGTGTATTATATAAGAAACACACTCATATCATAACCACCCAGATAAAGAAATAGAACAGTGTCAATACCCTAGAGTACTTCCTATGTTCCCTTTCAGTCACAGAACACAGTATCCTGACTTCTAACAGCACAGATTAGTTCGCTTGTCTTTGAATTTTATATAGATATCATATGGCGTATATTCTTTTGTGTCTCACTTCTTTCACTCAATGTTATGTTTATATATTTTTTTAATTTCGGAATATTATGGAGGTACAAATGTTTTGAGTACATGCATTGCTTCTGCACAGTCAAAGTCAATGTTATAAGTGTGCTCATCAGCAAGGTAGTATGCACTGTACCCACTTGGTGTGAATTTAGCCAACCCCTCCTCCCCCTGACCTGCTTGAATTCCATTGAGTTTTACTTCCATATGTGTATATAACTGTTGCTCGATTAGTTCCAGTTTAATAGTGAGTACATAAGGTGTTTGTTTTTCCATTCTTGTGATACTTTGTTTAGAAGAATGGTGAGAAGTTCCATCCAGGTTGTTACAAAGGTATCAGTTTCCCATTAATTTAGTGGCTGAGTAGTATTCCATGGTATACATATACCACATTTTGTTAATCCACTTATGTATTGATGGGTGTTTAGGTTGATTCTACATCTTTGGAAGTGTGAATTGTGCTGTAATAAACATTCTAGTGCAAGTATCTTTTTGAAAAAATGACTTTTTTTTTACTTTGCACAAAAGTCCAATAGTGGGATTGCTGGATCAAATGGTAGGTCTATTTTAAATTCTCTGAGGTAACTCCATACTGCTTTCCATAGAGGTTGTACTACTTTGCATTCCAACAACAGTGTATGAGTTTTTCTTTCTCTTTACATCCACATCAGCATCTTTTGTTTGCGACTTTTTGATAAAAGCCATTCTCACTGGAGCTAAGTTATCTCTCATTGTGGTTTTGATTTGCATTTCCAAGATGATTACAGATATTGATCATTCTTTCATATGTTTATTGGCCATTAGTCTTTCTTCTTTTGAAAAGCTTCTGTTCATGTCTTTTGCCTACTTTTTGATGGGGTTGTGTGATTTTTTTCTTGCTGTTTTTCTTGAGTTCTTGTTATTAGCCCTTTATTGGAAGTATAGCATCCAAATATTTTCTCCCATTCTGTAGGTTGACTGTTCACTCTAGTCATTGTTTCCTTGGCTGTGTGGAAGCTTTTTAATTTGGTCAGGTCCCATTTATTTAGTTTAGTTGTTGCTATGATTGCCTTTGGGGTCTTCCTCATAATTTCTTCATCTAGGCAAAAATGATCTATAAGAGTTTTTCCAACACTTTCTTCCAGAATTCTTTTTTTTTTTTGAGACAGAGTCTCACTCTATTGCCCAGGCAAGAGTGCTGTGGCATCAGCCCAGCTCACAGCAACCTCAAAATCCTGGGCTCAAGCAATCCTTCTGCCTCAGCCTCCCAAGTAGCTGGGACTAGAGGCATGTGCCACCATGCCCAGATATTT
>CAUYRT010082360.1:0-25561 GCA_963574885.1 Lepilemur ruficaudatus | reverse complement strand
ATAGAAAGAAATTAATTGGCCAACCAAATATATATAGAAAAAATTAGCCGGGCATGGTGGCGCATGCCTGTAGTCCCAGCTACTTGGGAGGCTGAGGCAGAAGGATCGCTTGAGCCCAGGAGTTTGAGGTTGCTGTGAGCTTGGCTAACGCCACGGCACTCTAGCCCAGGCAACAAAGTGAGACTCTGTCTCAAAAAAAAAAAAAAAAAGTTCTAGACAACGTTTTAAGGATCAATTTCCAGAAGTAGAACCACTAGGTCAAAAGGTACGGACATTATAAGGTTCCTGATATAAGTTGCCAAATTTCTGTTTGCCATTGCCTCATCTGTCTTCTTGAGTCTTAAAAATCCGTTCCTCTTCTTCTCATATCTCTTCTCAGTGTCTCAGACACAGGATATGCCAACTAAGAATAAACCAAGACCTGCAGATAGAGATCAATGGATCGATAAAGGAGGCTGAATAATTCAACACTCACTTCTGGCTCATTATTGACTCTTGAATCCAATCGCATCCTCTTTTACATTTTCTCCTTTTGTGTCCCTGCTGCTGATGCCTTGATATCCTACCATGTTCTTGGATTCTTTCTCAAATTTCCCAAGCTCTAAAACATCCAGAGAGGCAGGGTTTCCCATCATGCTGTAATATTACCTCGTATTAATAAATAGAAAGAATTACTAGCTCACGGCCACCTCATCAGCCTGCTTGCCCTCTAGGAGGACAAGAAGGGCGATTTAAAAAGCAGACAATAGTTCTCTTCTTCTAGATGACACTTCTGAGTGAATGGACAAGGAGTTCACCTTCAGTCTTTTCTAGCCCCGGTTAACTTCCTCTGTCTAGCTTGACTTTCTCCCCTATCTTGGCCAGGCAAATTCACACTCTTCCAGTAAGTGTAATTCAGAGGCCTCTAAGAAGCCTTTCTCAACTATGCTGGGCAGAATGACTGCCCCACCGCATCCTCTCACCAAGGCCTGCCCTGGAGACTGGACTTGGCACCCCACAGTCTTGGTAGCTTCTCTAGCTTCACCTTATGCTAGCTTCATCTTGCTCCCTCCTGCCCCAGGTGAGCTCCTGTGAGCATGCCTTGCAGCTTAGGTAGTGTTGGTGATTGAGACAGACACAGAGATGAGCCATCTAGAACTCCCTTCAGTGAAGCACAGGCTACTAGCTTCTGGGAATGCTCTCATCCCCTTCAGGGATTCTCTGAGCTGCAGAGAGCTACCTGCAGGTCACTCCCTTCTTGGAGCAGCTCACATCCAATGACTGACTAGATGGGAGTAAGAAGACCAGGCAAGGCAATGCTGATGGGCTATGTTAGCTCCACAGCTCCCTGTGGGGTTAATTGAGGCTGTTCTTGGGCCTGCAGTGTAGCTTGACTTCTCCTTCTACCCAATCCTGCTTCCTTCCTTTCCCATCAACAGGATTTTTTTTTTTTTTTTTTGAGACAGAGTCTCACTCTGTTGCCCGGGCTAGAGTGAGTGCCGTGGCGCCAGCCTAGCTCACAGCAACCTCAAACTCCTGGGCTCAGGCAATCCTTCTGCCTCAGCCACCCAAGTAGCTGGGACTGCAGGCATGCGCCACCATGCCCGGGTAATTTTTTCTATATATTTTTAGTTGGCCGATTAATTTCTTTCTATTTATAGTAGAGACGAGGTCTCGCTCTTGTTCAGGCTGGTTTCGAACTCCTGACCTTGAGCGATCCGCCTGCCTTGGCCTCCCAGAGTGCTAGGATTACAGGCGTGAGCCACCGCGCCCGGCCCCATCAACAGGTTTTGATCCCAAGGGCACTCCTTAATAAACATCTTACAAGCAAGACTTCCTAGAGAACTGGACCTGTGACAGGGGTAAGGAATTACTCCCAAGAGAGCTTCCTCCAGTGCCATCTCCCTTACTTTACTTGAGTCTGGCCTGCACTAGATCCTTTCCAATGAGATGCTGTCAGGAACCCACCTCACAAATGTGTTTTAGGATCTTAAGGGTTTTTTTTAAGAGATGGGGTCTCACTCTGTCACCCAGACTTGAGTGCAATGGCACAGTCATACCTTGCTGCAGCCTTGGACTCCTGGACTCAAGCGATCCTTCCACCTCAGCCTCCCAAGTAGCTAGGACTACAGGCACCTGCCACCATGGCTGGCTAATTTTTCTATTTTTTTGTAGAGACTTAATCTCAATATGTTGCTCAGGCTGGTCTCGAACTCCCAGCCTCAGGCAATCCTCCTGCCTCAGCCTCTTAAAGTACTATGTTTTATTTTTAAAAGCCTTTAAAAAATTGTTTTGGAAAAGATATGAGCCATTTTGGACAATAATGGTTATCTGGTATGAGCTGAGATTCCTCATTTGCAAAACATGGACACTACATAACATTTGCTTTAGTACAAAGAAATTTTCCAAAAACTCTCTCACTACCCTATCTGTAATTCCTTCAAGGTAAAGAGGAAAGGAATTACTACCCTATTGTGCAGCTCATGAAACTTGAGACTCTGTACTCCAGGTGACTAACTCATTCAAGGGCATATGGTCAGATAGACCCAGAGAAATAGATCCTAGGACAGTAAAAGAGTCCTGAAGTTGAAGAAATTCAGTCCCGTCATTCTTTATTAGGGCAGCCTGATGTCAGACAGCTTTAGTGACTTGCGTAAGATCCCAGAGCTAGCTGCTTCCTCAGTTTCCTCATCTATTAATACAAATTGAGGATAAGACATCTACTTGTATCCCTTAGGACTATTTTGATTGCAAGTGACAGAAACCTAGTTAAAACTGGCTTATGTAAAAAGGGGAATGTATTGTCTCATTTAACTGAAAAGTCTAAATGTAATTGGCTTCAGGCTTGGCTATATCCAGGTGTTCAAACACTGACACAAGAAATCTGTCTCTTTCTCTTGGTCTCTTGGTTCTGTTTTTGTGTTTTAGCTTCATTCACCTGCTGACTCACTCTCAAGTGGTAGCCAATCTACCAGAGCATTAAGGACTGCTCTTTCCTGATATTTCCACAGAAATCTTGGGATTGACTTTAACAGTCCAAGTTTGGGTTACCTGTTCATGCCTGAACTGTGGACACTGTGAATGGCTAAGGACAGGGTGAGGTCACAGGAAAAGGAATGCCTGTATTGTGCAGGCAAAAACATCAGAAGTTTCCTGGGTTAGTGTTCAGCACAAAGTTATAAGCTCTCAAAGAATGATAGCTATGACATTCTTTAAGGTCCCTTCTAGATCTGAAATTCTAGGATTTGTACCACTTTATACTTTGATACAAAGCCAGATGTAAATGTTGGCAGCCAAAGGAAGCACTAGGTAACGATTTGAGCTCACACAAGGTCTAGCCAAAATACCATAAAGTGAGCTGAGAGAGGCATTAAAAAGGAACCTGGCAGAGCAAACCTGTAGAGTTCATGCTCTCCTACAGCAGAGGGTAACTGCCTGTGGCCTGCCTCTTTTTTTGTAGCTGTGCCAGGGACAGTGACAGTTTCAGAAGCAGGGTATGGTCCCAGAAGGGACCCCTGGAGCCTCTGTGGCCTGCTATATCCATAGCCCCTTCAAAAGGATCCTGCTTCTTTCAGTATCAAATGATCTGGCTGGACCAGGGGGCTGGACCTGCTCTGGGAGCTGAAGGCAGTCATGGATAGGCTGGAGTAGAAGAGCAGGCTACCAAGACTGACCAATGTGGATGTTTTGGGTTAGGTGATCACCCAACCAAAGATTTCTCTGAGGCGCTCCTGTGAGTGTGCAAATGTGCAATCTGAACTTCAACTCTAGGAGAAACAGGGCATAGAGCTCAGGTTACATCCTCATTCAGACTGTAAACCCTATAAGTGGTGCCCCCTGGAGGTGTGTGCTGCAGTAGCTCTTCTGTCTGCCATACCTGGATGCTGGGGGATAGGGGTGCTACCCAGATAATGAGTTCCACATCCAGGTTGTCTCTCTGCTTCTGAAATTAGACCTCCCACTACCAATGGTTGTTTGGGTATAGCTGAATTCTCACTTTTCAGAAAGATACTCTTTTCCCAGATATGCTGAATATTGTGGATGTATTGGTCACCTAGAGGCTAGGCAGTATCAAGATTTCTCCTGACAGGGAGGATTAGAGAAGCCAAGTGAATGTCCAAGATCACACAGCAGAGGGAACAGTTGTACTAAAGCCCAAGACCCTTGCCCATCAGCAGCCTTTCCTAGCACTGCAGAATCCTATGATTTAGGAGCAGCAAATCCATGGTGGCGCCCCTGCCAGGTACGCAAAGGCCCTGCAACAGGGCCAGGGGTCTGGGGTCTCTGGAAGACCCTGTAGGCTACCAGCCCTTCCCCCAGGCCAGAGGAACTGCTCCTTGGGGAAGAGACATGAATCAGCCACGGGCGCCTCTGCCAGCTTTTGATGAATTTTCCTGCCACTAGTGCTAATTTCCTGAAAGGCTTTTGTTTTTCCACCTTCAGCCTCCCCCTCAAAAGGGTTCTTGCTCCTTAACAGTGGGAGATCCATAATGATCACTTGTAGCTTGTTGGTGAAGTCACCAACATGCTCCTCCACCAGCTCCAGTGGCTGAAAGGGCTGGGAGTGGACAGGAATCCTGGACCACAGCCAGAGGGGGCTGAGACCAGTGTCCTGTCCTACTACAGGGACAGTCCCCAATGTACAGAAGAGAAGAAGTAGGCCCAGAGAAGCAAGTGGCCTGCGCACAGAGGAACAGGCTCAGATAGGAACACACAGCTCCCAAATTCTGCCTGAAGGAGGGATGCTGAAACCTGCTCTGTGGACCATCTGATCACAGCCCATTCAAACCCAGCTCTCTCAGGGCTTGAATGGGCCCTCCCCCTCCTACTTATGGGCTCTTCAAACGATAGACCCAGACCCAATCCCTCAGGGCCATGGAGTGATTGTTGTTATGGAGGGCTAGTGGTAGGAGGTTAGAGTGCTGTCTTGACTGGCTTTCCAAGGGGCGGGGGGAATGAAAGGGCTTCCTCAGCAGCACCCAGCCCGGTCTGTGCCTCCGCCCTGGACTGGACTTCCTCTAGTGGCCTTTCCTGGGCCCAGTGGGTAAGTGCTGAAGTCCCCCAGGCGTAGGGACGGACTGTAGACTCCTGGAGGGCAAGTCAGGTTGTGCTGGGCAGGGACCCAGGGGAGGAAGTCCATGCATTCACTCTCAGTGATGAGTGCTCGTGGCCCTGTACTGCCCACCCACTCTCCTGCCCACCTCCCTGCCGCGAGGGCACAATCTGGCACCGGCTACGGGTTTCCAAAGCCTGGCCTTGACATAGCCACAAGTCAGCCCAAACCTAGGCCTTGGAGGTCCGGAAGAGGCGAGGAGGGCCAAGGGAAGGCAAGAGGTCTTGGACAGAGCCGACCCCTGCCTGGAGGGGCGACTGATGGCAGGCTCCAAGGCAGGAGTCCTTGTGCGGGGGTGGTCCCCAGCCAGCTCGCCCCCACTACCCAGTGGTGGCGAGTTTCAGCTCCCGGCGCCCTCACGTCCGCCTGGGCTCTGGGCCGGCGCCAGGCGGCTGGATCCATGACTGCAGTTGGCGGGAGGCCGGACGGCGCGTCCCCCGGGGCTCCCAGGCAGCCGGCGCTGTCGGCCAGGCAGGGAGGGCAGCGGCGGGCGGGCGGCCGGTGAACGGCGGGAGCCGGGGGGTCGAGGCGGCGGCGGCGACGCTGCGGGGGCTGCGGGCTGCGGTCAGCAGGGTCCCAGCGGAGGGGCCGCATCTCCCGCACTAATTGGCCCTCTCCCAGCCGCCTTGGCCGGTAATTGCTGCTTCAGGGGTGGAAGGTGGGGGAGTGGCGGGGAGAAAGGAGGTGGCGCCGCTTCCGGAGCTGGGAGCCAAGCTCAGACCGACTTGGGCCACCTGGCCGGCAGGAGGCGCGTATCCGCGCGGAGCCCACGCAGGCTTTGCACCCACGCGCATTTGTCCTCGCGACGGCCCTGGCAAGCCGGGTTAAACCCAGTGGGTGGGGAGGCGGGGTGGGGGCAAGCCACAGAAGTGTCAGCGGGCCCTCACCGAGATCCAGTCAGTTATGCCAACTGCTCCCCCGGGGCCTGGCAGCAGCTTTAGGAAAGACTCTGGGTGTCTGTTGGGGCTGGGGGACATGCAGGGGGAGAGGAAGACAAGGTGGAGAAATGGGGCCGTAGGTAGCCCTCCCATCCCCCTAACCCTCATCCACCAGTGCAAGCCAGGGCGGAAGCCAACAGGAAGAGGGGTGCCTTTCTGGGTGCATGGAGGGGGTGTGGAGCCAGGCTGCCCACTGGAGTCCTTCCAGGCTTGGATTGCTAAGGAAGGTCTCAGGGTTTCCCCAGAGTCCTTTATTGTTCTCACATCTGCTGCAGCCAGGCTGGACCCAGATTGAGCCTGGTTCCTGCTCAGCTGCACTTCCTCGAATTTGGGGGAGGAGGGCCTCTGAGCAGGTGGCTGTTTGGAGAAGCTCTGTTCCCCAGGCCTTAAGGCGGGGTATTCAAGAAAAAAATCATCCGTGATACTTGTTAAAGCCCAGTAAGGCAGGCTTTATTCAGGACCATGGAAGTAGGCATAGGGACCGCTGCAGTGGGGTTTTTCAGTAGGGGAGAGAGATTGGGCTCAACTCCCAATACATCACGGGCAAGTGGGAATTTATAGCCAAGGAGCAAGATGGGGTCAGTGGATGGAAAATTACTAAGCGGAACAACAGGGATAAGAGGCTGAAGGCAGGAGGGGGTGATCAGACACCACCTGGGGGATGAGGGAGGATGAGGAACCCTATTAGTTATGGAAGGTGATCAGATAGCGACAGCAGAGGGGGTCTGGTTAAAATGACTTAGTAGCATTCTTGTTAAAATTCAGGCCAAGTTGAAAAAGAGTTCAGAGAAGCCTGACTAGAGTTTGGTCAAGGAGAGAAACTTTGTCATGGGAGAAACGAGGAACCCTTAGAGGCAAGCCTGGGCCAGCCTAGGTGATGTGCCAGTAGGCCACAGGGTAGGTATCCAAGGACCTCCAGGTCAAGATGTCCCCTGTGGGCATTCGGACAGATCAGGCCCAGCTGGACTCCCAGCCCTCATGCGAGCTCCCACTGATGAGTGGCTATTTGGTTGCCTGGGACATTCTTCTGGCTGTGCCTCCCCTGAGAGAAGAGCTGCCACACCTCCTCTGGGGGCCACCCTCCCTCCCCAGGGATTGCTCCAGATCTGCATGGAGGTGGCAGGATTAGTCAGACAAGACTAGATCAAGTGGCAGGATTAGTCAGACAAGACTAGATCAAATTCCTGCTCTGCCACCACTGGCTCATGACTTTGGGCAGGGCCTTTTATGTTTTGGTCCTTCTGTTTCCTCATCTGTAAAAGGGGAATAATAATATCCACATGATAGGGTTGTTGTAAGAATAAACGTTTGCTTGAAAGGGGTTCCCCCCTCTTCCAGCCATCCCTTTGCTTTTGGGGCTTAGATGCTGGGGTATGGAGGATTGGGTATCCCTCATCCAACAGGTCTGTGCAACTTCCAGTTGCCCCCAGAGGCTAAGGAACCCCTAGGAAGGAAGAGCCTAGTCAACACTGTAGTTTGGGACATAAAACCTATGGGACATTGCAATGTTCATAGTAATGTTATTCATAATAGCCAAAGGGTGGAAACAGCCCAAATGTCCATCAGTGGATAAATGGATAAACCAAATGTGGTATATACATACAATGGAATATTATTCAGCCTTAAAAAGGAAGGAAATTCTGATACATGCTGCAACATGAATAAACCCTGAAGACATTATGCTAAGTGAAATAACCCAGACACAAAAGGACAAATACTGAATGATTCCACTTATATGAGGCAGCTGGAGGAGTCAAATTCATAGAGACAGAAAGTAGAATAATGGTTACCAGGGGCTTGTAGGGAGGGGGATTAATTAATGGGCACAGAGTTTCAGTTTTGGATGATAAAAAAGTTCTGGAGATGGATAGTGGTGATGGTTGTACAACATTGTGAATGTACTTAATGCCGTTGAACTGTATGTTTAAAAATGGTTAAAATGGTAAATTTCATGTTATGTATATCCTACCCACAAAAAACAAAACAAGAACTGTGAGACAGGCTGGGATGTGCCCAGGTTGGGTTGCAGGAGAGGGCCTGAAAAGTGAGGAGTCTGGATGCAGCACTAAGACCTAAATCAATGGACAAGTGAGCAAGGGGTATGACTGTCCTGATGTCCTGAGGGGTGTACTTGAGACCAAGGGAAAAAAAGCCAATTGTTTTGCAACCCAAGCAACTTTGCTGCAGCGCCCCTTGACTAAGCAGGTATATAGCAGGTACAGCCCAGTAAGGAGCAGACAGCAACGCTCTCCTCCTCCAAGGGCTCAAATTGAGACACTATTCACTTCACTCAACCATTTTATAGGCGGAGAAATTCAAGTCAAGTCAACATGTCTTTATTGAGGACCATCCCTGTGTGCAGGCTTTGGAGGGGTCCTGGGGGAGAAGATCTCAAGCTATCAAAGTTTTGCTCCATGTCACAGACAACCTGCCCAAGGCCTCAAAGCCAATGTGAACAGGAATGAGGTTGAACAGGATGGATGGTAAATGACAAGCTGGGGGCAGTGATGGGGCAGTGGCAGTCTGGGTGGACTTCTCAAAAGAAGGGGCTGCAAGTAGATCTTGAAGGGTAGATCTAGAAGATCTACTAGAAGTAAATCTAGAAGTAGATCTTGAAAGGACTTGGAGAAGGGAGAGAAGGAGTTGTCCTGAGGCTGGCGAGCTGAGCATAGTGTGGTGGCGAAAGGGTCTGGCTAACTTGATGTACATAATGAGGTGGGGGCATCATGGAATGTCAGGCTGGAGGAGGTGGGTACAGGGCCTCAAACCACAGGCTAAGGCTCCAGCTCTGGCCTGGAGGCAGTAGGGAACTCCTGCAGGTTCTAGATTAGGGTGGGCAGGACTCTTGTCCCCAGATATGGCCAATCTCTCCAGGGCCCGGATGGTGGGATAAACCCTTTGGCTCCCTCTGCATAGCCACCCTCAGAATTGCCTCTGTTTCTCTGATCTTTGAGGTTGATGCAGCCTCGTCCAGAAGGCCATCTTCTGCTCCTTGAGCTTCACACCCACCCTTGTGGTAAAATCCAGCTGCAGGTACTTTTCATCCTTATTGTAGCGTGGCCAGCAAGGTAGCTTCCCACCATTGGGATTTCTATCCAAGAGGAAGAAGGAGAGAGGATTATTCATGTTCCTCTTCACCCTGCCTCCTAATCTCATCCTTTCCTCATTTACTTTCCCCTGGGGAGCTGGGGTCCAAGGGGACTTTACAGAGATGATATTTATTTATTTGTCATTTTATTTTAGAGACAGAGTCTTGCTGTGTCACCCAGGCTGAAGTACAGTGGTGTGATCATTGCTCACTGTGACCTTGAACTCCTGGACTCAAGCAATCCTTCTGCCTTGGCCTCCAGAGTAGCTGGGACTACAGGTATGTACCATCATTCCTGGCTAATTTTTTAATTTTTTTGTAGAGACAAGGTCTTGCTATGTTGCCCAGGATGGTCTTGAACTCCTGGCCTCAAGTGATCCTCCTGCCTCAGTCTCCCAAAATGCTGGGATTGTAGGCATGAGCTACCATGCCCAGCAGCAGAGATGATATTTAGACACATCTTTAAGAAAGAGTAGGAAAGTGTGTGGTGGGGCCTTCCAGGCAGAGGGAACAGTACATGTCAGGTTTAAAGATATGAAAAACCAGGGCTTTTGGAGGAAGCTCAAGTATAGCACCAGGTAAAACATGGTGTATGATATAGTAGGAAGATTCATCGGGTGTCGGGCAGGTGGTGGAGGAAGGAGGGGATGGGTATATTCACATGTAATGGGTGTGGCATGCACTGTCTCCGGGATGGACATGCTTGTAGCTCTGACTTGGGCGGGGCAAAGGCAATATGTATAACCTAAACATTTGTAAGATGCTGAAATAAAAAAAAAAAAAAACTAGGGTGTATGTGAAGGGAATGGATGTGGAAAGGAGACGGCACAGGAAAGATTTTGAAGGGCCTTTCATGCCAGGCTAAGGGTCTGGGACTTTACCCTAGAGGCAGAGAGAAGCCATGAAGGGTTTAAAGCAGGTGAGTGACTTGGTCAGATAGGATTTCAGAAAGACCCCTCAAATGTCCTAAGGAGGACAGCTAGAAAGGAGAGCATGCAGACATAGGAAAATAGTCACAAGGCTAGCCAAAGTTCAGCTTAGATGTCATCTCCACCAGAAAGCCTCCCCTACCTACCAGGCTGGGACAGATACCTCTTCTTTGCTCTCAAAGTGCCTTGTGCTCTCCTAGAACAGCTCTCAGTATGCCAGATTGACATTTCATGTTTTTGTGGGGTAAGCTGCTGGAGGATGGTGTTCGTGTCTACAACAGCCTTGAGTCCCAGCTCCCAGTACTGGGGCTGGCACAAGAGGTAGCAGCGGGGAATGGCTGCTGAATGCTTGAATGAATGAAGAATATGTGTCATGGATGGAGAGGGACACATTCTAGAGACATTTAGGATCTTGTTGCTGGCTGGGGAAAGGTGAGGGAGAAGGGGCACTCTGGTCGGGGCTGACTGGGCAGTTTCTGTGGGACATGTAGGGACAAATATCCAAAACAGCCAGCCATCGGGTCTAGCACTGGGCAGGATGACTGCCCAGATGTGTCAGTGGGTCAGACTCACCCTGTTCGGACAAAGCTGGCCCAGTATTTCATCATCTGGAGGCTAAGAGCCTTCTCTTCACCTGTGGAAGGGCCTAGGGGCAGAATGGGATGTGGTATTTAGGACAGAGCAGAGAGTGCTGACATCCCACCCTGCTCCTTTGCTGCTGTCTCTGTGGCAGAAGACTTTCATTTGGGAGAGTAACCCAGATTGGGAACTGGCTAGCTCCCTGTGGCCAGCCAATGGTGAGGTTGGGTCTTCATACAAAGGTGGGGAAATGGGACACCTAGCGAGGGTGTCAGGTGGGGCTTTAGCACCTTTGGAGAAGGGGCTCCCAAAGATGAAGTGAATCTCATCCCCGTGGTCTGCCCCATCAGTGTGGGGTTTGACAATTATGCCTTTAGGAGCGTGACGCTTAAACTCGTACAGGTAGACAGGGAGGCCAGCATCTATGGAGAGGGAAACTGAGGAAGGCTGCAGGAAAAGCCTCAGCTTCCCATGCATCCCACCCACTGTCATCAAGCAAGAGAAAAAGCTTTGGCTTCAGAATCAAGGGAGCAGACCTGAATCCTGTCTGTACTACTCATTAGCTTTGTGACCTTGGGCGAGTTACTCAGCCTCTCTGAGTTGAAATTTCTCATCTGCAGACTGAGAATGCTAAAACCTAATTCATGGCATTGTGGCAAGGATTGTGGAAGCCTTCTTTTCCCTCTTCTGAACCTTCCCTTCTTGGCCTGGCATTTCAGGGCCTTGAGTGTCTGCCTTCACCAACCCCACCTTTGACCTCTCAACTGCATGTTCCCCAAACCCAAGTTGGCCTGGGCAGGACTTTCAAGGTGCCCCTAAGCCTGTCCTCTAAGCCAGGAAGCCTTCCCTGACCACACTAGACTTTTTCTTCTGGGCTGGCTGAGGTTCATTCTGCCCTTGTCCCTAAGGAACAGCCCTTCCTCTCTTATAGTTAATAGCATGCTGCCTCCCCTGTGGCATCTTGAAATCCTACACCAGCCCAGAAGTACAGAGAGAGTGGGTGAGCAGTTGGTAAGCCCAGTCCGTAAGCAGCACAGCTGTAGAGTGAGCTGAGCAACTGTAGCCACTCTTGGGGACCCCACATACCCTGGTGATAGCAGGTAGTCTGCAGAGTGGAGTACACAGAGGTGGCATCCCCACATAGGTCTATCACATGGTTCCATAACATCTTCCAGTCACGCTCATCAATGTCACCTATATACTCCTCCATCACAAATGGTACCTGCTCCTTGGTGATATTTTGGGTGGGGAAGCTACACCTATCTTGAGGCCTGGGTGCCAGTTGGGCCAGAGGTGGACCCCCTAGTGACTTGGACCCAGGTTCAGCCCCCACCCATGAGATTTTGGCCTAGAGGAGGGGAAAGGGGCGCTTCCTGGGAAGATCTCCCTCTCTGTTGATTCTTACCCCTGATTTTACTACATAACTGCCTCCCGTGACCCTGAGGATGCCTGGGGGACCTTGTCTATCAGGAGTCATCTGATCCCATGCCAAACCTCAGGCCTTCCAAGAAAGACCCCTGTCTTGGCTGGAAGCCCCTTGCAAAGAGTAGCTACTAGGTAAAAACAGGGGTCAGCAATGTCTAAACTGAGTACCCCTGCCAGCTCAGCCCTCACCAACAGGGTGCTGGTACTCCAGAGTATCCTGGTGATGACTTCTGTTTTCATTTCACACTGGTTTAGAGGGAACTTCATGACCCGTTCACAAGATGAGGACTCAGATGTGAGCCAGGCCCAAGCATCTGGAAGGACTCTGGCCAGAGCTACACCAGATCCCAAGGGTCTTACCCAGACAGAGCACACAGCCCAGGAAGGGCCCATAACCCTCTCCTGCCCTTCTGCTCCCATCCTGTCCATCACTACCACCTGGGCCAGAGCTGAAGTAGGGCTGGGCCTGGGGTGGTGGGGTCCTTCCTGAGCTAGGGCATCTACCCTGACCCAGGAGCAAGGGAGGGCCCCAGGATTTGCAATTGCCTGGAGGCTTGGGAATGGATATGATAAGCCATCTAAACTATGATCTGAGAATTTGGGGTACCCAAACCTCCAAGAGGTGGTGGCTCACGGCTGTAATCCTAGCACCCTGGGAAGCTGAAGCGGGAGGATTGCTCAAGGTCAGGAGTTTGAGGCCAGCCTGAGCAAGAGCGATATCCCGTCTCTACTAAAAATAGAAAGAAATTAATTGGACAACTAAAAATATGTAGAAAAAATTAGCCAGGCATGGTGGCACATGCCTGTAGTCCCAGCTACTCAAGAGGCTGAGGCAGGAGGATCACTTGAGCCCAGGAGTTTGAGGTTGCTGTGAGCTAGGCTGATGCCATGGCGCTTCTAGCCCGGGCAACAGAGTGAGACTCTATCTCAAAAAAAAAAACCTCTAAGAGGCCACGCTCCTCCCCTCGTTCCCTCCAACATTCCTGGCCAGTTCTCACTACAGGAGGCTCCCAAACACATGGGCATCCCTAGAGGGGCTACTGGTATCTGACCTGGTGCCTAGCACTGCCCAAGGGGCATCCTCTGCTACCTCCACTGTAGTGAACACTCCTTCTACTCACTTACATAAGGCAAGAGCCAATTGAACTCCATGTTGTTGACACCCAGAAGGTAGGACACAGGTGAAACCTGCCCCTGGGTCAGGAGCACCACAGGATCATCTGGGAACACGACACGTCCACCACAGGGCTCATGCACCATATAATCTACAAAGCAAGGGGCATTTCCAGCCAGCCCTCCCACATATCCTCCCAGGGTCCTTGTGACCTTGGGTACCCAGCTCAGCAGGTCCCCCTCCAGAGCCCAGGAGTTTGAGACTAAGGTGGAAGGACAGCTTGAGCCCAGGAGTTGCAGGTTGCAATGAGCTATGATCATGCCACTGCACTCCAGTCTGGGTGACAGAGCAAGACCCTGTCTCTAAAAAAAGAAAAGAAGGAAAAAAGAAAAGAAAACTTGAATTGCAAAATGTGGCCTGCTCACCTCTCTTGGGTCTTCCTGGGAGTTCAGGTGCTGGCGGGAAAATCTCTGTAGGACAAAGGAGGGGATCAGAGATACAGGAAGTCTCCTCAATGTGTTCCTGAGACAGGGTCTCTGGGGAAGTAGCTAGGGATGGCTGGGTACCAGGATAGGAGGGTGGCCAGCAGGCAGCCAGGTCAGGCAGCTGGAATGCTTTACTTACCATCTTTTTGGATACATATATCACCTTGGCCCCTGAGAGTGCCCTCAGGTACTCTACCACGATCTGTGTGCTGTTGTGGTTGCAGCCAGCCAGGCGGGCAACCTTCTATAGAGAAGAGGGGTAGGGGTGAGAGAAGTTTGGGGGTGCTTCCATCCTGCCTCTGAGCCCTGGGAGAGGAGAGGCACCCACCTTGGCCACCTTCAGTGGGTCAGGAGTGATGAAAATTTTGAGTACAGCAGTGCCACTCTGGGAAATGGCCCTATGGAAAAGATCCCGGGCTAGGAGTGACATCATCTGTAATGGTAGAGAGCGGGGCACCCATGAAATGCCTATGTAGGGCCACTTGGGCTATTTTAGGTATTTGTCTGGCCATGGCTGGGCAGCCAGAGGAGACCCAGGGAGGGCAAGCAGCTGGGAGGAAGTCAGGAGTCCTAGGTTGGTTTTCTAGACCTACAGCCAGTGCCTTCCTGCTTCTGGTCTGTGCAGTGGGCCCCAAGGCTTCCAGAGGCAATCTGAGATTGTAGGAGAGGGTCTGCTAGTGTAGGGAAGAGGTCTCCCTCTGCTTTGGGGCTAGAAAAGAAGGACAGGTGGGAAGAACCCCATGGTTTTCCCAGCCCCAGTTACCTGTGCTAACAGCTCTTAGCCTCTTTCCATTGCTTAAGTTTGGGGAACAAGTATCCTGTCTCTTGGATACCTTGGACTTCATTTGTCCTAAACCTGCTCCAGCCAATCCCTATCTGGGTGTCATTCCTTACCCCACACCACCCACTCAGCCTTCCCTATCACCTCTGCGCATCCCCAGACCCCAGCTGCCCCAGTCCTGTGCATTTTTGGCCTCCTGCATCACTCTGAGCCATGCTCTACTCTTCATCCTTCCTATCTCTGCTTTAGAACCAGCTCCTTTCCTCCGTCCCCAGGACGGTTGCCCTGTGATCTCCTCTGGGATATACCCTACCCCTCCTCAATTGGTTTGTAGTCTCTGCTCCCATTTCTTACTAATCCAGTCCCATGCAGCAGACTGAGCCATCTCTCTAAGTGCACATCTGATCATATCACTTCCCTGCTTAAAACCTTTCCCTGCCTTCCAGTACCCTTTGGATAAAGTTGCTTCACTTCTCTGGGCCTGTTTCTTCATCTGTAGAATGAGGACAACAACAATAATTTTCTTTTTGGACTATTGAGGGAATTAAATGAATGAATACCCACAAGGTACTTAGAAGAGTGCCTGACACACAGAAAGTGCTCAGGTGTTGTGTATTATGAATATATTACTGTGGCCAGCAAGGCCCTGTGTAATGTGTTCACTTCCCAGCCATGTGGCTCTCACAGGGCACCTTACCTTAAACCTACATTCCAGGCACATTCCATGTGAGCAGTCGCCCAGCAGTCAGAGAAAAAGCCCTGTCTCCAACTCAGGCCCCTGACTCTCAGGCCTGGCTTATGGGCCCAGCCCTGCCCAGAAGGCAGATGGTGAGCCCTGTCCATGGGCTAGAGCTCTGGGAGAAGGTGGGAGGCAGAAGGTGCTGATTATCCCAAGCTTCAGCACTGCCTTTCCTGGGGCTGGATTTTCCCATCAGTGCTATGGGTGTGAACAGAGCAGACACCTTGGCTGTGAGGGGCGGTGGCCTTGGCAGGGTTGAGAGTAGGTCTGTGACAGGCTTGTTCACTCATTTCTGCACATGTGTCTGTGCAGTGGAGGATACACTTGTAGGAAAACGCTTGCCTGCCTCTGTGCTGGGCACCTCCGAGCATTGCACTCACCAATCCTGAGGTGCACATGGCCCCCGATGACTGGCCAAACAGGGTCACAGAACCTGGGTCTCTGGCGAAGGCCATGATGTTCTCCTGTACCCAGAGCAGAGCCGCCACCTGTTCCAGCAGTGCCCAGTTTCCGCGGGCTTGGCTATCGCCCGTGCTGGGCGCGTGGGATTCACAGTCAAGGTCCCGGGTCTCTACAGTAGGGGTTCGTAGGGCTCCCACCCCGCCCCACCTTGCTCCTCTGAGACTCAGTCCTGCGACCACACCCCCTTTCTTAGAGTTCCTTCCTTAGAGTTGCCCCATTGAGACGGAATGGGGCGCCCGCCCCACCCACCAATCATCAGGCCTCGCCCCCGCCACGCTTCTCAAGCGGTCCCGCCCCATAGGCCACGCCTTTCCCTTCCACCTCGGCCGGCAGCCTTGGTCCGGAAGAGGCCCCGCCCCTGGCCCCGGCTCCGCCCACCTCAGGAAGCCCAGGATGCCGAGCCTGTGCTGCAGAGACACTAGCACCACTCTCTCGCTGGCGGCCATCTCGGAGCCTTCGTACGTGGACGTGGAGCCCACGAGGAAGGCGCCTCCCGGGAACCAGACCATCACCTGGGCGAGGAAGGCCGAGGCTTGAGCGGGGCAATGGGGTGGCAGAGTGGAACGGTGGGTAATCGAAGACAGAGTACTCACCGCCATCAGAGGGTCCCCACGCGTGCGCACTGGCGCATACACATTTAGGTAGAGACGGTCCTCACAGAAGCGCAGCCTCTGGTATGGTTTCCGCGTGTTAAAGTATATGGAGGCTATCTGTCCCAGGAGCTCCTGAAAACACCTGCAGGCGCGATCTGAGTTGCGGCCGCCCTAGTGGCGGCCGCTGCAATGGGGAAAATGGTTTCAACCCTGATTTCGCAGTGAGGGGATAGAACCAAAAGCAAAATCCAGGCAGCCTCTGTGCGGACAGGTGTGTATTCACGTCCAAGAGGCCTCCACTAGCCTTAGGGTCCAGGATTGGGAAGCAGACTATCTTCCCCAGGAACCTTCCCTCTGCCTTGCGCCTCACCCCATGGGTCTGCTGGGGAGAGGTTCCCAGCTCCTGTTGAAGACACTGTTGGTGCTGTCAGGGGCAGTCCTGGGCGCCTCCCTGTCTTTCATGCCTTTCCCTTCAGTATCCCTTCTGCCTCCCAGACAGCTCTGGAGTATGGCTCCTTTTCTCTGGCTCCAGGACCACTACCCTGTCAAGGCCATCAGCATCTCTGATCTATCAGGACAGTGCCCCAGCCCCTTCACACTCCGTTTCCAACTTGCCCACCACACTCTGGCTGACCATGTCACTCTCCTTCTTAAAACTGTCCCTGATATGTACAACTATGATGTATCAATAAAAACAAACAACAATTAAAAAAAAAACCTTCCCTGGCGCCCCACTACCTGGAGATAAAGTCCAGGTTCACCCACACTGACCCAGACTCTCCTTTCCATCTAGTCATCTTCTTTCCAGCCACCTTCTGCTCCAGTTACATATGGCCCCTTGCCTCCCACCTCCAAGCCCTTCTGCCTCTGTCCTCTCTGCCAAATGCCTTCTCTGCCCAGCAAACTCCACTCATGTTTAAGGCCCAACTCAAGTGGTTTCTTCTCTTCTGCCCACTTCACCTTTGTGCTCCCAAAGCTCTGTGCACTGTTGACTGTAGTACTGGTTGGAGTTATTTCAATTGATTGGTTTTCTTCCCAAGAGACTGTGAAGTCCCTGAGGGCAGCGGTAGAGGTAGATTCATCTGAGTTCTGGCACCCAGCCTAGTGTCTGGACTGTGTGGACATTTGGGGCATTTATGGAGTATGAGCTGTTCGGCCACCTCGCCTTTTCTCTCTGTTGGCCCCATGCCTAGGGTGACTATTCTTGTAACAGTTGATTGGGTGCTGGGAACCTGTCCGCCTGTTGCTCTACTTCCTTCTCTTGACCCAGCCTGTTCCCAGAGCATCACTTGCTCGCTTTCATCAGTCCTTCCAACAACACTTCAACACACCTAGATCCAAATCTACTCTCTCCCACCCACCTTCCCAGCAACTGTCCTATCTCTCTTTCCCTCAGGCGAAACTTTTTTTTTTTTTTTTTTTTGAGACAGAGTCTCACTCTGTTGCCTGGGCTAGAGTGCCGTGGCGTCAGCCCAGCTCACAGCAACCTCAAACTCCTGGGCTCAAGCGATCCTCCTGCCTCAGCCTCCCAAGTAGCTGGGACTACAGGCATGTGCCACCGTGCCTGGCTAATTTTTCATATATATTTTTAGTTGTCCAATTAATTTCTTTCTATTTTTAGTAGAGATGGGGACTCGGCCTTGCTCAGGCTGGTTTCGAATTCCTGACCTTGAGCGATCCTCCCGCCTCGGCCTCCCAGACTGCTAGGATTACAGGCGTGAGCCACCAGGCCCAGCCAGGAGAAACTTTTTAATGGATTGTCTTCCCCTCCACCTCCACCCAGCCTCTCCAAAGTCGCCAGCTGACAGCTCATCTCTATCTCTACAGATTGTTTTTATCTTCTTGCTTGACTTCTTGGCAGCAGCTAACATTGATATTAGAGCACTGTCCACTAAACCACATCTAGCATCTTACCAGGGGAGCCAGGGTTCTTCTAGCCAAGAATTGGGGCTATGAACAGCTGAGGCTTCTGTCCCCATCTCACCACCAAAGCCACTTCTGCCATGGTCACCAATGACCTCCACCCTGCTAAATCTCTGTTATCGTCTTACTTGCCCTAGCAGCCCCCAACATGATTGGCCTTGTTCCCCTTCTCAAACAGCTTTCTTTCTCGAGGCTTCCATAACACCCTGTTCTTCTGATTTTCCTGCCACCTCCTTGGTGGTTCCTCCTTCTCTCCCAAGCATAAGTGTGAGAGTGCCCAGGACTCTTACCCTCAGTTCATCTTATTCTGACCATTCTCTTTGCCATGTTGTTCTTATCCAGGTCCAGGGCTTCATGCCAGTGACACACTGATGACCAGTTTGCTGCCAAGCTCCGTTTGTCCAACCTCCTACCCAGCCTCTCCATGTGGATGTCTATCCACATGTCAAACTTAACATGTACCCAAACGAACTCTTCTTTTCCCCAAATCTGCTCTTGCCCTCGTCTTCCCCATTTTGATAAAGAGTACCCTATTGCCTTCTCTGCTCTGGCCAAAAACTGGTCATTATCCACAATTCCTCTTACTCCCTTGTGGCTCACATCCAATTCTCTCCAGCAAATCTTGTCAACTTTACCTTCAAAATAAATTTTGTGTCTTATCACGTCCTATCATCACCACTGTAACTACCCTGGTAGAAACCACCCTCTCTGCAACACCCTTCTCTCTCAACAGCTTCTCCCTTAACCACCACCCCATAGGCTGTTCTAAGCAATGCACATGTTCTTACACCTGACAACTCCATGTTCCAAACAGCGATTGTTCTGACAGCTCATGGCCAGCACTGTAACAACTGATGCCCAGACTTCTGTACAGTGGGCACCCTAACCTCCAAACCCCTGATCCCCAGGGTTGTAACAATGTCATCCCATATTCTGTCACTTGATCCTTTGGATTCTAAGGAACAGTCACAGAATATTCAGAATGCCTGGGGTTCTCTCAGTGACAACCAGTGTTCTAACAGTTGACACCCTGGTATTCTAGTAACAGTCAGTTGTGTTCTAAAGTGGACAACCTGTTCTTAACAACTAGACACCCAGGGTGTTACTTGTAGTTTTTTATATCAGCTGACACCCAAATTCTCAAAGTAACATTTTTCTAAACCCTCATTGAGGTTGCAGTGAGCTATGATACTGATACTGAATATTGTTAATGATTGCCACAGAATGTTCTGGACAGTGGGTTATTTCAAAATCTGAGTAAATAGTAAATATACTTGTTCCGGGTAAACTGCCAAGCCCAGTGCTTCAAAAAGCAGTCATTGTCCCAGTCGTGCTGGTGTGACTTAAGGGTTGAGCCTGGCTGAGGTGGCATCAAGACCCTGGGACTTTACAAGTGAGACCGAGGTGGTGCATTCTCCATGTGGAGCTTCCTCTGCAGAGAGGGGCAGGTGGTGCCATGGGGCTTGTCTTGGGCTCAAGCCCCAAGAGAGAGGGAAGAGCTCAGGCTGCACTCACGGGTATAGGGTAGAAGTGAGTACTGCTCCTCAGACACATTTAGGAAAACTCAGCTCTCTAGCAGGTTCTGGGGCACAGTCAGTGACCACCTCCCCATTGCCTGGAGATCTCCCATGAGAAACCAAGAACAGCATTGTCAGTGCCTTAAACACTAATCAGCTCATTATATAGGTTTGGAAACTGAGGCCCCAGATGGGCCCCAGGCCTGCCTGTGGTCACACAGTGAGTTCTTCTCAGAGTTGTTCAAAGCCCCACCCAGAGGCAGACACAGGTCTACCACCCTCCTTAGGGTCTGTCCGCCTCCCCGCTGACAGTCTTCGGGCTCTTACGCAGGTGGGCAGGTGGTGGCATCTCTGATCCCTTTCCAGGGCTCTAGGGGTTCTCGGGGTACAAACCTGCAGACACCCACAGGAGGTCTGGAGAAGGGGACTCCAAGGAAGACGTGGATGGGCGTCTTCCCCACGTGCAACTGTTTTCCTTGGAGGGTCCCATATTTGGTGACCACTAGAGGCTTTTTGGTGTGCAAGGCACCTGAGAAAAGAAGGGAGAAAGGTCATCCCAGCTCAGCAACTTAGTGACTCAGTGACAGATGGGACCCTGGCCCATCTGCCATGAGAACAAGCTGTTGTTTTCCCTAACAATTGATCATAGCAATAGTGTATTTGCCCACTTTTTCTTGTGTTTCTCTTAGACTTTTTTGTTTCATTATTTGATTTAAGATTTCAAAGCCACGTTGAAATCTTAAATCAAAAACATAGAAGGTCATATTTATTATATGTGCTATTTCTCTGTGTCATTTAATGTCAATAAATGTGTCATTTATTTTGATTTCTGTTTGTCTGATATTAATATGGATACACTTCTTTTCTTGTTGCTCACATTTGCCTAGCATAGTTCTGGGAAGAAATCACATACATATATGCATTTTCATTCTTATACATATATGCATCAATACATGTACATGCAAATTTATACATACATAGGCATACATAAGCACAGCTTATCTATAAAGAAATATGTGGAAATATGGGCTGGGCACAGTGGCTCATGCCTGTAATCCTAACACTCTGGGAGACTGAGGCGGGAGGATTGCTTGCGCTCAGGAATTTGAGACCAGCCTGAGCAAGAGCGAGACCCTGTCTCTATTAAAAATAGAAAGAAATTAATTGACTCCCCATTCCTCCTGGTGGCCACTCATTTGCTTTCTATCCGTATGGATTTACCTGTTCTGGGTATAGCATGTAAAAAGAATCATACAGTATATGACAGTTTGTGTTTGGTTTCTTTCACTTAGTATAATGTTCTTAAGGTTCATCGGAGTTGTAGCATATGTTGGTAATTTTTATGGCTGAATGATATTCCACTGTATGGACAAACTGTAATTTGTTTACCCACCCACTCATTTCTGAGCATGTGAGTCGTTGGCACCTTTGGACTATTACGAAGCAAGCTGCTGTAACATGTGTCCAGGTTTCTGTGTGGACCTGCGCTTCAGTTTCTCTTGGGTCTGGGAATCGAATTCCTGGAGCATATGCTCATTCTGTCTGTAACGTGGTGAAAGCTGACAGCCTGTTTGCCACTGTGGCTGGGTGACGTTCTTATAGACCTCAAGGCCTGGGGCCCCAGGACTGTGAATGTCCAGGGTGTATGTTGGGATGACTTTCCCACAGAGGCCCCTCTCTTGAAAGATCCTCAAGAGACAGGGCAGAAGCAGGACACTGATCCCAAGTGTCCCCAGGACTCCTGGGCAGGGGATACTCAGGTCTGGGAGTACAGGGGATGGGCAGCAGGAAGACCTTCAGTGTGACCTTGTACACATTACTTCACAGCTCTGGGCCTAGTTTTGTCATCTACAAAACAGTGATGATAACAGGACCCACCTCACAGGGGCAAAGTGAGGTTACGTGTGTGTGTGTGTGTGTGTGTGTGTGTATGTGTGAACCACAGCCCATGGAAGCCTGTTCTCGCCTCTGGGCAGAGTTCCGTCAGGGCCTCTGTGTCCCCGCTGGCTTGGAGACCCCCAACCCAAGAGAGGGCAGGACTCACTTCTGGGCCTCAGTGTCAGGAACATGGGTGGCTGGGAGTGGGGGGTGGGAGGATGGGCGGATATTTAGTGCTCATGAGGGGCAGGGTGTGGGTCTTGCCTACACAAGATGCCAGCTCTTCTTCTGGGGTTCTGGCTGGCACCCAGAGCTCGAGAGAACTGCTTTAGGATGCAATTTCCCTTCTGTCAAAATAATCAGCCCCAGCCTGGCTTTCGCCCCAGCTACTTGGGAGGCTGAGGCAGGAGGATCGCTTGTGCCCAAGAGCTTGAGGTGACGGTGCGCTGTGATTGGGCCACTGCACTCCAGCCTGGGCAAGAGAGGGAGTCCCTATCTCCAAAATAATAATAATAGTAATAAAAAACAATAACCAGGGCAGCTTCCTGAATCTTCCATGGCAGCCCCCAGACCTTTGTCTTTCTCTGCTCCACCCTCCCCTCCTTGCTGCCATCACAGCCCCACCCTGACCCACGTTGCCCCCTAGACCATTTCCTGAAGATTTTAGCACTGGCTCTGGCGTGCTTTCCAGCAAGTCTTCCTTTGCAGGCCTTCAACACTTGCATCAGGGCACCTGGATCTCCTCTCCTCCCACAATCTTGTCCTCCCACCCCTTAGCTATAGGTGCTCACAGGAGACAGCATCCATCTGCTCCCAAGGCCAAGATTCCCCAGTCCCTGCAGCAAGGTCTGCCTTCCCTCCTAGCATTGTGGATGGGCCTACCAGGGCCAGGACTAGGTGAAACAGGCCAGTAAGGTGCCTATGATGTAAAAGTTAGCATCACTCACCCCCAGGGTCATATGAGGGGAGGGGTGGTTCCTGAGAATGAGGACTTTCTAAATGTGTACCTTACTCTTCTTGTGTGCCTCGCTCAAGTCCCACCTCTGGGACCCACCCCTAGGTACCAGGTGCTGGTCCCCTCTCAGGACTGTCTCTTCTGGGCCATCAGCTTCTGCTGCATCTCCCCCACGAGATGCGAACACAGTTCCTGTGCAAAACCAACACCATCCAAAACCTCTCTTGACCCACTTTGCCCTCCAGCTATCATTGTACTCACTGTTCTGTTCTTGTTTGTAGCAAAGCTAAAATCATCCAACTTTGCTATCTGCACTTCCTCTCCTTCCAGTTTCTCCCAGAAGTTGTTCTTGACCTCCACCCCATCCAAAAGGCCTGTTGTCAATTCAGTGTCTCCCACCCAACACGCTCGGGCCTGAGCCACGCTCCAGCCTCCTGCTTGGGCAGATGCTCTTTCTGCCCTTAGCGCTCATGACCTAATCAGTACCTGGGCTGTGGGTGCTAAGAGGTCACCAGCTCCTGCCAGCTCAGGGGTGTGTACAGATCTCCTTTGTGTTAACTGAGCAACAAAGTGCTTCTGCCTAATCTCGGGCTGCTGTTCATAGCCACTGGGGTGCAGGTTCTCATGTGCTCCGCCCCTGGAGGCCCCATCTATCAGAGGTCCTGACATTGATGATGACTGAGGCAGTAGTACAAATGTGAAATGGAGAAAGGAAGAGTCTTGGGAGTCTGTTCATGTGTGTGTGTGTGTGTGTGTGTGAGGAAAAACTACAAATATATCATCTATCTACATATATATATAGAGAGACAGACAGAGAGACACACACAGTGAGAGAAAGATGGAAGCAGAGGCTAAACATCCAGGGAACCAACTGCAAGGAAATACCACGACACACCATTAAAAACAATCAGATTTGAGACCCCCAAGGCCAAGTGTCGGTGAGGACATGGAGCGAGTGCAACTCTCACAGATGGCTGGGGGCGGGGGATGCAAAAATAATATAGTCACTTTGGAAGACAGTTGGGCATTTTCTTTAAAAGCCAAACATACTGGCCATATGACCTAGCAGTTTCACTCTCAGCTATCGACCCCCATGGAAATGAAAGTGTATGTCCACACAGACTTTTCTGAAAATGGTCACAGCAGTGTTATTAAAAGTAGCCACAAAATGGAAATCATTCAAATGTGCATCAACTGGCACATGGATGAAATGGGGTCTAACCATACACAGAATACTATTCAGTGAGAAAAGGAAAAGAACTACAGGTTGAATCAGAAAACATGATGCTAAGTGACAGAAGCCAGTCACAAATGATTTCATTTATAGGTTATTCTCGAAAAGACAAACTTCAGCAACAGAAGGCAATGTGGTGGTTGCCTGGGATCAGGGTCAGGGCAAGGACTGACTGCAAAGGAGCATGAGGGAACTTTCTGGGGTGATAGAAACATTCTCAAACTTGATGTGGTGGTGGTTGTGTGTCTTATACACTTAGTCAAAGTTATCAAACTGTACACCTAAAAAGGGGGAATTTAATTGTAATGTAAATCATTCCACAGAAAAGCTGTTAAAAAATCACTATTAAAAGCCTAAAAGATAGTCCTGGGAACCCACTCTAGGAAAGTATACCGTGCAACTGCCGAAGTGAAAAGCATATAGAGGCATATCGTGCATGCAGCAGGTGCTCAATAAATGCTTTCAGGCTGCAGTGGAAGCATTATGCACCTCTCAGTGGTCACGAATCTCTTTCCTCTCGGAATTCAAGGCAGCCCAGTCTTAACGTTATCCTTCTCTGCCACCTGGTGGCCACAGTGGGCAACGCAGGACTCTTCATTTTTCACCCCAGACTTGATGAGACCCTGTGGTTGAGCTTAAATGCAATGGATGGAAAGGAGGAATCTCCCCTGAGAAAACTGGTGCCCTGAGAGGCCAAGCAGGTCGGAAGTAGGGGCATAGGGGCATGGACAAGGCCAGTCCCGCTTCTCACAAAAGTAGGGTCAGTCACCTCTGGGAGACACAGCCAGGGGAGTGAGTGGGTTGCTTTACATTTCAATGATGGATGACATTTAGTCTAGGGAGATAGCAGGTAGGGACAGGAAGTTTTACATTTCCAGTAGTTGGTAACCTCAGCGGCTGAGATCCAGGAGCCCTAGGTGCTATGGTCTGAACGTTTGTGTCCCCTCAAAATTCACAGGCTGGGTCGGGCGCGGTGGCTCACGCTTGTAATCCTAGCAGTCTGGGAGGCGGAGGCAGGCGGATCGCTCAAGGTCAGGAGTTGGAAACCAGGCTGAGGAAGAGCGAGACCCCATCTCTACTAAAAATAGAAAGAAATTAATTGGACAACTAAAGATACATAGAAAAAATTAGCCAGGCATGGTGGCGCATGCCTGTAGTCCAAGCTACTTGGGAGACTGAGGAAGGATTGCTTGAGCCCAGGAGTGTGAGGTGGCTGTGAGCTAGGCTGACGCCACGGCACTATAGCCTGGGCAACAGAGTGAGACTCTGTCTCAAAAAAAAAAAAAAATTCACAGGCTGAAACCCAATCCCCAATGTGATGGTTTAAGATATGGGACTGTTAAGTGGTGAGGGGATCAGTGCCCTTATAACAGAGGCCTGAGGGAGCTTGTTTGCCCCTCCCACCGTGGGAGAACACAGTGAGAAGGTGCCATCTATGAACCAGAGAACAAGCCCTCACCAGACACCAGATCTGCTGGCACCTTTGTGGGCAGCTGTACTGAAAACGGGAGTCTTTGGGGATGTGCTTTCTGCCTAGAACACTGGGGTCCTTAGTGACATAGCAACTGCCCCTAGGCATAGCTCTCCCATCTTAAGTGCACCAATTGTTCCATAGTATAGGCTTGAATAAGTAGAATAGTTAATAAGTAATAGAATGTCCTTTGTCTCAACCTTGAGAAAGCAGAAAAGCTATTCTTAGATGAAAAACAGCCTCCCAGATTCAAGAAAGTCCTGACCTAAGACCCCTGGCTGGAGGCGGGGCGTGGTGGCTCACGCCTGTAATCCTAGCACTCTGGGAGGCCTGGCGGGTGGATCGCTCAAGGTCAGGA